>APFE030237347.1:59931-76844 GCA_000404065.3 Pinus taeda
AACCATGGTAATGACCCATGGTATTGTATGTATGAGGCCTATATAGAGGCTAGAGACTCTACATTGAGAGATGTCAAGGAATATTGTATGAACAGGCATATGGCTTGTGGAGTGTTCTCCTTCCTTAAGGAGTGAATGTATAGTGTTGCTCTACCTTAAGGGTTTTGATCAATAGAGAAGCAGTTCTATATATTCAAAATCTTATTATTTTTTGTGATTATTTGTAGTTATTGGGTATATTGGTATTATTTTCATATATTTTCAAGTCAGATCTATAACAAGTGGTATCAGATCACTTTCTTGGGCAAAAGTGGAGAATTTTTTTTTATTTTTTGTAGGAACTTTCTGGGGTGGCAAGTTTGCAGATCATATCTGTATGTTTTGGGGAAAAATCTACAAAATCTAATTGCAAATCTAGATTCTTTGTGAAAAATACCCAATTTCAAAAAAATCGTCCGAATTGGAGTTCGAATGAAGGAGATATCGCTGATTTAAAAATCAGTGGTGTTGCATAAAAAAATTTCAGGGCAACGAGTTTGCGACGCAGATCTGTATGTTGTGGGGGAAAATATGCAAAATTTAATTATAGATCTGGATTCTTTGTGAAAAAATACCCAATTTCAAAAAAACAATCGGCCGAATCGGAGTCCGGATGAAGGAGATATCGTTGATCTAAAAATCAGTAGTGTTGTAGACATTTTTTTGGGGCAGCGAGTTTGCGATGCAGATCTATATGTTTTGGAGCAAAATCTGCAAAATCTAATTATAGATATGGATTCTTTGTGAAAAAATACTCGATTTAAAAAAAAAAATCGGTCGAATTAGAGTCCGGATGAGGGAGATATCGCTGATTTAAAATCAGTTTTTTTTTATTTTTTTAGAATTTTTGGTGACAGTGGGAGAGTTGCAGCGCGGATCTAAAATTCCAGTGCCTAGATCAGGATTTCTATCAAATGGGAAGATGCAGAATGGTCATTCCATTTCCGAAAATAGGTCATAATAGAGATTCTGAGCAATATTGATTAAACTGTGGCCACTTAAAATTTTCACCAAGTAAGTGATTTTTTTTTCGTGCCATCTAGCAAGATGTTTTTTACAGGAAAAGATAATGACCCTACTGTTCAAGAATTCATAAAACAAAGAAAGTTCACATATGGGACAGATTGGAAGGATTTAGTGTGGCTTGGTTTCAAAGATGAGGCTATCAAATGGTATTTCTCACTTGACAACAAGCAGTTGACCAAACTTTTAGATGCAGAATTTGAAAGAGTTCTTTTAGACAAATGGTTTCATGCTAGAAAAAAGGAGAATGAGACATGTAAGGGGTTATTTTCTACTGGTATATCCTTATTGCAGGTTCATGGATTGATTCAGAAGGAGAAAATCATTGTGTCTATAAATCTAAGTTGCAAGAAAAATCTCATAAATGTCAACTTAGCAAAAAAATTACAAGTGCCAGCAAAACACATGGAGCACACACAGGTTAATAATGAGTAAGTGCAAGTTTATAAAGATTTGAAGATTTCTATGGAAAAGTATGTATTGCATTCTAATTTTTATGCTTCAGATATGGCTAATGAGGATGTTGTTTTGGGATACCCGTGGATGGAATCGATGGGTACTATAAATATTAATGTGCAGAAGAAATTCTTGAAGCTCCGGTATAAAAAGAAGAAAAATACATTACAGGATATTTCCATCAATAAACATGTAGAGTCCACGGAGGCTGAAGCAGAAGATGTTCCAGGGACTGACATATTAGATGATGAGCCATTGATGATTGAAAATCAAACACAAATAGAGGCTGAAGCAGAAAATGCTACATGCGCTGATACATCAAATGATGGCTCAGTGGTTGAAGTAATATTGGAAGATAAGACACCACAACAAGCACCACAATAGGGTGAATTAAAGAAAAAGACACCATGGGTTAAAACTTCAACATATCATCACCCCGCAAGAAAACAACCAACAAGATGGCAATGAATTAGCCACAAGGACACAACCCCCGCATGACAGATAACGAGGAGCGAAGATCCACCTACTACACATCGACATAGAAGAGTTGCCACGATCAACTTCCATCTCAAGCGAGTGAGGCATCAGCAAGATCGAGGGTTCACCTTTCTCTTGGATGGTTAGATGCACGTGCATGGTACCAGTGGACTACTCTTTTGAGTAGATCTTATTATTTATGTTCTTCCCATGTTTCGAGGATGAAACATGTTAAGGGGGGTGGAATTTTATATACCTAGGGGGATAATATGGGGTACAAAGGGAGGTACCCAAGGGAATAATGTAATAATGGGATGGGCCATAGTAATGAATAAGTTGTTAACCCGTATCATGTAGGGACCACAAGTTTTAGTAATAATGTAATGGGTCATATGGTATTAGATAGATGGTATTTAGAACCATGTTATGACCTATGGTTTGTATGTATGAGGCCTATATAGAGGCTAGAGACTCTACATTGAGACATGTCAAGGAATATTGTATGAACAGGCATATGGCTTGTGGAGTGTTCTCCTTCCTTAAGGAGTGAATGTATGGTGTTGCCCTACCTTAAGGGTTTTGATCAATAGAGAAACATTTCTATCTATTCAAATCTTGTTATTTTTTGTGATTATTTGCAGTTATTGGGTATATTGGTATTATTTTCATATATTTTTAAATTAGATATATAACACAAAGCCAAGGAGGGCCTTTTCTAATGGTTAGTTATGCCTTTCAGATTGATGAATGCTCCTGCAAGCTTCATGAGGCTAATGGATAACATCTTGTGACCATTCACCAACTCATTTGTAGTGGTATACTTGGATGACATCCTGATCTTTAGCCAGAGTTGGAAAGAACATCTCCACCACATCCAACAAGTTCTCCAAACACTGCGGCAGCACAAGTTATGTGCCAATTTGGAGAAATGCAATTTTGGCATGACCCAGGTTTAGTATCTAGGATACATTACTGATGAACAGGGGGTGCATGTGGATCCAGCCAAGATCCAAGTCATTCGGGATTGGCCATCTCCAACCACTCTTACAGAGGTCTGCAGCTTTCTAGCTCTTGCTAACTTCTATCATAGGTTCATGTTGGGATTTTCTCATATCACTTGGCCCTTGAGTCAAGTCACCAAGGGAGGAGCAAAAGCAAAATTCTTTTGGTCTCAATCTCAAGAGAAGGCATTCATAGAGTTGAAAGATCACCTCTGCTCGACACCAGTGCTCACATTACTAGGCTTGCAACAACCATTTGAGGTCGAGTTAGATGCCTTTGACTATGCTATTGGGGCAATCCTTACTCAACACGGGCATCTAGTTGCATATCACAGTGCAACACTTTCAGACACAGTCCGGAAGTATCCCACTTATGACAAAGAGATGTATTCCATTGTGTAGTCCTTCCGACAATGGAAGCATTACATTTTGGGGAAGGAAATGGTCATCCACACAGACCACCAACCCTTGCAGTTCATACCGACTAAAGGGAAATTGCAGAGTGATCTCCATCAGAAGTGGTCCATATACCTGCAATAGTTCCATTTGAATATTAAGTATAAGAAGGGAAGCACCAATAATGTTGCAGATTGCCTCAGTCAACCACCGATGATGGCGTTAACCACCGTGCTCAACTCTTGTGGGCACAAGACTTCTGATTGGCCACTTCTCTACAAAAGCGACCCAGAATTCGACCACACATACCAGACACCCTTGGAGGGTCAGTATGTTCCAGATTTTCAACTCCAGGATGCCCTGTTATGCTAGTTGGTTCACCTTAGTGTTCCTTCAAGCGAGTGTGCCAAGATGATTTGGGAAGCACATTACAGTCATGCTGGTGCGCATTTCAAGGTTGAGAAGATGGTGGCAGTACTGCAGAAGTATTTCTATTGGCCGAATCTCCGACAGGATGTCGGGAAGTACATAAGATCATGCACTGCCTGCATTATTGCCAAACTGACCATCAAGAAGCAAGGCCTCTATACCCCACTTCCTACCCCTAGTCGACCTTGGGAATCCATCTCCATGGATTACATGTCAAGCCTTCCTTCCACTAAGCATGGAAATGACTATGTTTTTGTGGTCGTCCACAGGTTCTCGAAGATGGCCATTATGGCACCCTGCAAGAAGAATATCACAGTAGAAGCCACTACTAAAATCTTCTTCGAATGAGTGTGGGTACACTTTTGGATCCCACAGCTTATCATCTCAGATTGGGACAATAGGTTCCTCAGTACATTTTGGTCCAGTCTCTAGTCGATGCTCGACACCAAACTCACTAATTCCACAGCCTTCCATCCTCAAAATGATGTCTAGAAAGAGGTTGTCAACAGGATGATCATACACATTTTGCACATTTACAACTCAAAGCATCCACGCACATGGGAAGAAAACCTCCCCTATGTTCAGCATAGCTATAACCCGGCTCTCCATAATTTGATTGGCCACAACCCTTTTCAGGTGGGCTTGGGATTCCAGCCACTATGTCCCATTGATGTGGCCATGCCATTTGCAGCTACTCACACAGATTCGGCTCATGTCCAGTCCGAAACAGATAAGGAAAATATCTTCATTGAGCACATCCAACATATTCGCCAATAGGTCCATGACATTCTCGAGAAATCAAATGCTAAGTACAAGAAATGACATGATCAACATCGAGTGCCACACAAGTTTCAGGTGGGTGACAAAGTCTGGTTGCATTTGCAAAAGGAATGCCTTACCAGAGCCTATCAGAAACTCAGACCGCTCTGATATGGTTTTTACACCATTACCAAGGTTTCGGGAGATAATGCATTTGAGCTCAACATTCCCCCATTCCTTGGCCTACACCTAAGGTTCATTGTGGACCGCCTTCGACCATACTTTCCACCATTACTAGACACATCCAAAAAAAAAGTCACACCCACAGAGTTAAATCCAGATTGCATGGAACAAGCTGCAACTAATTGGATCATGGACTCATAGATCAAGCACACTCACCAGCAGAATACACAACTGTATCGAGTTGTCAAAGTAGCCTAACTCCTTCACCAGGGCAAGTGGCTCACCAGGGACCAAGTTCAGCAGAAGTTTCCTCATCTCATGGAGGAAATCAACGCAATGGGGACCATTTCTTCCTAAGGGAGGAGGAATGATCTAGGTGAATATTGGTGGCCACCCACCAAGTCCACTTGGGCCCCCACCATTGTTTCTTTTAGCTTTTTAGTTTCCTTAATTGTAGCACATTTTACTATTTTTAGCAGTTTTTTGGGTATTGAACTTCCAGAGCTGTTTTGAGGCCCTAAATGACGTTTTTTGGAAAACTGGGAGTAACATGGGTCAATGGATTGATGTTTCTCTTCCCCAAGTTGTAGTTCTCGGATATATTTTTAATGATATATTGTGTATGTCAAAAGAAGATCATATCCCAAAGTTACGACCTTGGGAAGTTGATATACCAATTTACCGAAATGGAGCCCACAGTTTGGTGTTTCATCTTCTAGGGTTAGGTTTTTGGATGTTTATGGTTTTCCATTGTTTCTCAACAATAAATAGGCCTTTGAGCCTCATTATAACACAGTTCAGAGGCATGTAGCCACCACATATCTTCTCAGAGATAAGCTACCATCGCCCTAGCTGGTTTATCTCCATTTTTGTTTGTAAGCATATTTCCATATTTTACATTAATGAAATCAAGTATTATTTTTGCTGCATCTCTATGTTTATGGTTATCTATGTAATTTGTTGCGTTCCTGTTTAAATCTAGATCATCGGCACAATTGTTTTTGAGAAACTCGCGTTGATCGGCGCTACTGTCAGAAAAATAAATGCATTGTTTAAGGATTCAACGAAAAAAATAAAAATTTTCAAAGGCTAAAAGCAGACTTGCCACTTTAAATTTTAGGCTCAGAACAGTAAACTAGGAAAAGTAGAGAACACGAAAGGGAAATGGTGATACTAGAAAAGTTCACACAAAACCATAAAATGACAATCAATCAAATAGAAGGATTGGCTGCCCAGTATGGTCACCAACTTGTGGTGTAGGTAAATTCTCAATGCGGACACAAACAATTCCTCTAGCCCAAGAGAGTGGGTCTAGCCACAAACAAACAATCTATGGAGAATCTCCTTAAGCTAAAATCAAATAAGAGGGCCTACATCTTAGAACGTTATTTCACTAGGCAATGATCCTTGCTTCGTTACTCCAACTATCTTTCATTTCCTTCCTTGGAGTACCTGAAACAAGCAAACAAACAACAACAACAAACATGATAGCATACAATATTGTAGTCAACCTACTTAATAGGTCAAGGAACATTAAGCCATAAAGATGTAAGATAACACTTCATGTAGGAAATCAATCAATAGTTGTATTCATATAAATTCAGAAAGAGATTACAGCCAATGCCTTGATGTTGCTGGTCTCCCCAGACGTATCTGGGTTCCCACACTTCTGCTAGCATTTCATGAATAGCCCCAATAATGAAATTTTTAAGGCCTCTTCCCTTTAGTCTCAAACCAAACCAAACACACTATTCTCCCTCAAACATACACTAGAAAGCTACAAGCTATAGATGTCTTGTTGATCATTCAAACTCACTCCAAATATAGTTTAGCTTGAGAAAAGAGAGGTTTATATAGCTTGGATGGATGGGAGATGGTTCCTCTCATCATGGGATAAGGTCTTATCTCTTGAATTTGTTCCATCCTAATAGGGGAAAGGAACCCAAACTGAATTCTTCGGCTCCATCCACCCAACCATCTACCAGACTTCCATTACGAAGCTTCTAGAGCTGGAAGCCTCGACTCCATATTTAAAAAACTTTCCAAAAGAGGATCGAGGTAACTGGAAAAGGGCTCAATCGCTCCGTATGACGCTAGTGCTAGTTTTAATCTCTGCAAAACGGGGTGAGGAGGAAACTGGTCAATAGCCTTGGTCTTGTAAAGTGGGGTAAAAGGAAGATTCTTGGGAAATGATGCAAAAGGGAATTATTATGCTCATGAAGATGGACATAGTGGGAGTTTCTTCATGATGGGAAAGCATGTAAGGTTCACTGTAGAGTTCCTTCAAGATCGTGGACCGGGAGTATAGGGATAGTGACAACATGTTGTGTACTAAGGGGGCATCTGTTACACAACGTTTTGTCACTGTCCTTGTACTCCCCATTCCTTGATCCTGGAGGACCTCTACAGTGACCCTCATATGTTTCCCTACCATGAAGAACATGTCTCTACATCCTTCTTCATCTATAGAACATTTCCCTCTTACACCATTTCCAAAGAATCTTCCTTCCAGCTTCGTCTTCAAGACCGACGCTAGTGGTTAGTTCTTCCCCTGCGTTGATTTCTAGAGTTTAAAACCAGGACTAGCGTTGAATGACGCAAGTGAGCCATTCATCACCCATGTCGACCCTCTTTTGGAAAGTTTTTAAAAATGGATTCAAAGCTTCCAGGTCTAGAAGCTTTGTGAACGGAAGTCTGGTAAATGGTTGAGAAAGATAAAGCCAAGAGAGACTGTTTGGGCTCCTTTCCCCTATTAAAATGAAACAAACCGAAAAGGATAAGGCCTCTACCACCATAAGAGGATCGATTTCCCCTCCATCAAAGCTATATAAACTCCCCATTTCACATCTTCAGTTAGCTAATGAAAGGGCTGAAATAATCTGCAAATCTTAAGAGCCATATTGAGAACCTTAGCCTTCTAGTTTGTGTGTGAGGGGAGAATAAGCTTGTTGTGTTTGGTTTGGAGTAAAAGGAAAGAGGTCTTGAACTTCCATTGTTTTGAGGGTAAATCATAAGATGCTTATAATGGTGCTAGAACCCAGACACACCAAAGAGAACCTGCAACGTCAAGGCTCCAGTTGTATTTCTCTTTGAAGTTTTATTAATAGAAATAATGGTTTATTTCCTATATCGTGTGTAATGTTACATTTTATAGCTTAAAAATCCTTGGCCTTTTAAGTAGATTTAATTCGATTTTATGCTATCATGTTTGTTGTTGTCTCTTGCATGTTTGTTTCAGGTATTTGAATGAAAGGAATGAAAGGAATGAAAGGAAGATGGAGCAAGGAGGCAAGATCAACATCAAGTGGATTAGCACTATAAGCTACCACATCTCTTCTCAGAGATAAGCTACCATCACCCAAACTATCTTATTTCTATTCTGTTTGTAAGCATAGTTCAATATGTTTCTATTAATGAAATGAAGTGTTTTTTTGTTGCATCTTTGTGTTTATTATTATATCTGTAAATTGCAGTGTTCTTGTTTAAATCTGGATCAGTGGTATCAGAGGGGTCTGCTCTTTCTCTAATTTTCTTTGCATGTCCCCAATGAGGTCATTGTATAAGGAGTTAGGGCTCGATCTAGTTGAACCAGTGCAAGGTGAGCCTTGCAAAACTTGATGACCTCCCATGCTAGAAGACAATAAAGACGAGGGCATAGGAGACCCTTTCAAAATGTTTTTTGAGGAGGCCCTCAAGCAATAGAGGGATGCGATGATGGATAACTTTACCCAGATCCTTTGATGTCTACCCACAAGTGATGCATCTTCATCCAGTAACCACTCTAGAGGTGCTACTCCTTTTAAGGTACAAACTAACTTCAATATCGCCATATTTGAAGGCTTGATAGATGCAAACATCGTAGATAAATTGTTATATTTGTTGGAAGGATATTTTTCAGTTCATGACTTTCCCAATTGAGAAAATATTACTTTTACACTTCTCAAAGCCACAACACACATCAAGGACTAGTGGGAAACCTACTGTGAACAAAAGGACGAGAGTGAACCCTTGTTGTTTTCAGCTACACCCACTCAATGGAATTCTTTCTAAGATGCCATCAAGGAACAATGTTACCTTGTCGGGAGCTATGAAGATAAATACATAAAGTGGACCATGTTGTGGCAGGGAAGGGACCAAGATGTGTCAGAGTTCACAAATAATTTCCATACCCTTCGCACAATGATGGGTATCAAGGATACTGAGTGACATTTGGAAACCTACTGTGAACAAAAGGACGAGAGTGAACCCTCGTTATTTTCAGCTGCACCCACTCAATGGAATTCTTTCTGACATGCCATCAAGGAACAATGTTACCCTGTCGGGAGCTATGAAGATAAATACATAAAGTGGACCATGTTGTGGTAGTGAAAGGACCAAGATGTGTCAGAGTTCACAAATAATTTCCATACCCTTCGCATGATGCTGGGTATCAAGGATATTGAGTGGCATTTGGGTCTCAAATACCATGATTGCCTACACAGGTACATCCAAGATGAGATGGAGTTCCTGGAAATCTCCCCGGTTAGCACGGCGTACCAATACGCTGCCAAGATCGAGTTTAATTTTAAACAAAAGAAGTGAGACTTTAGATATGTGAATCTGAAGAATAAAGGGCAAAGCCAAGGCGGGGTGATGGAAGACAACCCGTTGAAGCTGCAAGAAAAGAACACCACCACAAAGTCAAAGAAGGACATAGGAAAGTGGTGTGAGTTCCATAAGAGCCCCACTCACAACACAAGTGAGTGTTGGACCAAGCAGTTGCTGGTGGCCAAGTTAAAGGCTTCAGAACCAGATGCATGTTCTGATCCTGAGCTAGAACCCGACAAGAGGAATTACAAATGGAAGAATATTATTGATGCGGAGCCCAGCGCCACTATTGCCACTGTGAAGCTATAGAAGAATGAACTCGACGATCCAGAGGAGGGGGAGCATATTGTCCACTCATAAATGTGGGTGAAGGGTTCGCCATTGCAATTCATTGTCAAAAGTGGCAACCAAAAGAACCTCATTTCAGCAGAGGTCATAAAGCGGCTGGGCCTACTGACCATAACACACCCGTAGTCGTACAACATCGAGTGGCTTCACCAAGGACGAGATCTCTGAGTTAGCCAATTGATCTAGGAGGATGTTGGTGGCCACCCTATCCTTAATTGTAGCACAATTTACTATTTTTAGCAGTTTTTCGGGTCCTAAACTTCTGGAGCTATTTTGAGGCCCTAAACGACGTTTTTTGGGAAAACCAAGAGCAACATGGGTCTATGCACTAATATTGCTCTTCCCAAAGTTGTAGTCCTCGGATAGATATTTTTGATGAACTATGGTGTGCATCAAACGAAGATTGTATGCCAAAGTAAAGACCCTGGGAAGTTGATGTACCAATTTACCCAAAACAGGGCCCATAGTGTGGCGCTTCATCTCCTAGGGTTAGGTTTTTGGAGGTTTAGGATTTTCCATTGTTTCTCAACAATAAATAGGCTTTCGAGCCTCATTGTAACATAGTTCAGCGGCATGTAGCCACCACATATCTTCTCAGAGATAACCTACCATTGCCCCACTAGTTTATTTCCATTTCTGTTTGTAAGCATATTTTAGTATTTTACATTAATGAAATGAAGTATTATTTATGCTGCATCTTTGTATTCATGGTTATTTATCTACTTTATTATGTTCTTGTTTAAATTTGGATTAGTGTTATCAGAGAGGTCTACTCTTTCTCTGTTTTTATTTGCATGTCCCCAACGAGGTCGGGATATAAGGAGTTAGGGCATAACTGGTCGAACCTTTGCAAGACTAGCCTCGTAGATCCCAACAACCTCCCATGGAGGATGAAAAGAAAGATGAGAGGGCAGGAGATCCTATCAAAATCTTGCTTGAAGAAGTCTTCGAGTGATAAAGGAATGCAATGATTGAAAACTTCACCCAGATCCTTCAACGGCCACCCAGAGGCATCGCATCGACTTCCAACAGCTACTCTAGAAATGCCACACCCTTTAAGGTACAAGTTAATTTTGAAATCCCCATATTCAAGGGTCAGTTAGACGCAGATGTTGTAGATAAATGGTTAAATTTGCTAGATGGGTATTTTTTTGTTCATGATTTTTCTAGTCGGGAAAAGATTATTTTCGCTTTTCTCAAAGCAGCCCCCCACATCAAGGACCGATGGGAAACCTACTGTGAGTAGAAGGATGAAAGTATGGGCTCACTATTTTCAGGTGCACCCACTTGGAATTCATTCTAGGATGCCATCAAGGAGCATTACTACCCTGTCAAAAGCTATGAGGACAAATACATAAAGTGGACCACGCTACGACAAGGAAGGGACCAAGATGTGTCGGAGCTCACAAATATTTTTCATACCCTTCGCACACATTTGGGTATCAAGGACTCTGAGTAGCATTTCCTACTCAAACACTGCAGCTGCCTACACAGAACATCCAGGATGAGATGGATTTCTTGAAAATATCCTCGCTCGGCACGGCGTACCAATACGCTATCAAAATCAAGCAGAAGTTAAAAAAAAAGAAGCGAGACTTTGGATCGTGCAAATCTGAAGACCAAAGGACAAAGCTAAGGCGGGGTGACCCAAGACAACCCGTCGAATCCACAATAAAAGAACAACACCACAAAGTCAAAGAAGGACACAGGAAAGTGGTGGGAGTTCCATAAGAGCCCCATTCACAACACAAGTGAGTGTCGGACCGAGCAGTCGCTGGTGGCTGAGTTGAAGGCTTCAGAATTAGATGCATGTTCCGACCCTGAGTCAGAACTCGACAAGGGGAATGAAAAAGGTAAGCAGATCATTGATGCAGAGCCCAATGCCATTGTTGCCATCGCTAAGATCTAGAAGAATGAGCCTGAAGATCCAGAGGAGGGGGAGTGTCTTTTCCACTCACAGATGTGGGTGAAGGGTTCATCGCTGCAATTCATTGTTGATAGTGGGAGCCAAAAGAACCTCATTTCAGTAGAGGTCATGAAGCGGTTGGGCCTACCGACTACACCACACCTGCAGCCGTACATTATCGGGTGGCTTCACCAAGGATGAGATCTTCGAGTTCGCTAGCAGTGCCGCCTTCCCTACAACATCAAACCCTTCACAGACGAGGTATTGTGTGATGTTTCACCTCTAGATGTTTGTGATGTATTATTATGCCAACCATACTTGTGGAGGCGACATGCTGTGTATGAGTCAAGGCCTCGTGTTGTTCTGATTTCTTTGGATAATTCGTTATACAGGATACCGAAGGTATCCCCACCTATTGCTACCTCTTTGATCTCTACTAAGAAATGTAGTAAGATCATCTCACGGACTAGGAAATTTATTTTCTGTCTAGTCTACTCCTAAAGTATGGGGAAGATCGTCGCCACATCCATGAACCCTGTGAAAGGTTCCTCCACGTAGCAGCAACAACAAAGGGATACGGTCATGATAGAACACAGGAACAACTTCTCCTCACCCACAAGGGTACCACACAAGTTTCAAGTGGGTGACAAAGTCTGGTTGCATCTGCAAAAACAATGCCTTACAAGAGCCCATTAGAAGCTCAGACCACTCCGACATGGTCCTTACACAATATGAAGGTTGTGGGAAATAATGCTTTGGAGCATAACTTTCCCCCATTCCTTCGCTTGCATTGAGTGTTTAATGTGGACCATCCTTGACCATTCTTCCCACCATTACTCGACACATCAGAGGTTGGATAACAACTCACCAGGGACCCAACTCAGCAGAAGTTTCCTCATCTCGGGGAGGAACTCAATGCAATGGGGACCATTGGTTCCTAAGGGGGGATGAATGATCCAGGTGGATGTTGGTGGCCACCAACCTATCCCACTTGGACCCCCACACCTGCCTCTTTCAGTTTTTCAGTTTCCTTAATTGTAACACAATTTACTATTTTTAGCAGTTTTTCGGGTCCTGAACTTCCAGAGCCGTTTTGAGGTCCTAAACGATGTTTTTTGGGAAAATCGGGAGCAACATGGGTCCATGGATCGAAGTAGCTCTTCCCAATTTGTATTCATCGGATATACCTTTATAACGAGCTATGGTGTGCATCAAATGGAGATCATATGCCAAAGTTACGACCCCAGGAAGATGATGTACCAATTTACCCAAAATGGGGCCCATAGTGTGGCACTTAATCTCCTAGGGTTAGGTTTTTGGATGTTTATGGTTTTCCATTGTTTCTCAACAATAAATAGGCCTTCGAGCCTCATTGTAACATAGTTCAAAGGCATGTAACCACCACATCTCTTCTTAGAGATAAGCTACCATCGCCCTAGCTGGTTTATTTCCATTTCTGTTTGTAAGCATATTTCAGTATTTTAAATTTAATGAAATAAAGTATTATTTTTGTTGCGTCTCTGTATTCATGGTTATGTCTGTACTTTATTGCATTCCTATTTAAATCCGGATCACCAATAGTGTTGCCTTCCCTACAACATCAAGCCCTTCACAGATGAGGTATTGTGTGATGTTGTTCCTCTCGACGTTTGTGATGTATTATTAGGGAAACCATACTTGTGGAGGAGACATGTTGTATTTGAGTCTAGACCTTTCTCTGTGATTATTTCTTTGGGTGATACATTATACAAGATACGAAAGGTAGCCCCACCTACTGCCACCTCTTTGATCTCTGCCAAGAAATGCAGTAAGATCATCTCCCAAACTAGGAAATTTATTTTATTTCTGGTTTGCTCTCAAAGTAAGGGGAAGATCATAGCCACATCCATGGCCCCCAAGAAGGGTTCCTTCATGCAACAGAAGTAGGTGGATACGGTCATGAAAGAATACAAAGACATTTTCTCCTCACCCACAAGGGTACCTTTGCACTATCAAGTCAAGCATTCCTTCGATCTGACTCCCGAAGCACCTCTACCCAATAGGCCGATATATCGTCTCTTCATTGTGGAAAATGCCAAGTACAAGTAGCGACAACATCGGGCACCACACAAGTTTTAGATGGGCGACAAAGTTTGGTTACATTTGTAGAAAGAATGCCTTACAAGAGCCCATCAGAAACTTAGACAACTCTGATATGGTTGCTACACCATTACCAAGATTGTGGGAAACCATGCTTTGGAGGACAACATTCCTCCATTCCTTGGTTTGCACCGAGTGTTCAATGTGGACTGCCCTCAACCATGCTTCCCACCATTATTGGACACATCAGAGATTGCAGAACATCTCACCAGGAACTAAGTTCAACAAAAATTTCCTCACCTCATGGAGGCTTTGCACGCAATGGGGACCATTTATTTCTAGGGGGGGAGGAATGATTCAGGTGGATATTGGTGGCCTCCCACCTATTCCACCTAGACCCTCCAGTCAGTTTCATCTGTTCCCTTAATTGTAGCATGGTTTACTATTTTAGGCAGTTTTTCTAGTCCTGAACTTCCAGAGCCGTCTTGAGGCCCTAAATGATGTTTTTTGGGCAAAACGACAATTGCAATTGCAATTGTGTCGATAGTTGTAGTCCTCAGAGATATATTTCCAACGAGGTATTGTAAGCATCAAACGAAGATAATATAACCAAGTTACGACCCTAGGAAGTTCGTTGCCCAACTAACCCCAATGGGGCCCATAAACTCTTGGTGTTACATCTCCTCGGGTTAAGGTTTTGGTTGTTTAGGGTTTTCTCTTATTGTTCAATAACAAAAAATCTCTTGAGCCTCATTGTAACTCAGTTCAAAGGCATGTAGGCGCTACATCTCTTCTTAGAGATAAGCTATCATCGTCCGAGCTATCTTATTTCCATTCTGTTTGTAAGCAAAGTTCAATATTTTTCTATTAATGAAATGAAGTGTTTTTCTATTGCATCTTTGTGTTTATGATTATATCTGTAAATTGTAGCATTCTTGTTTAAGTTCAGATCAGTAAATTACAACAAGCATTTGGTCTATAATAAGTGAAAAAAGACCCCGCATTTGATTTAGGAATGAAACAAAAAAAAAAGAATTAAACTAGCCCAACACCTTACCAAAGCATTGTGATTCCTTCACCACCTTCAAAAAGGTCCTCTTTGGTCAAATCATAAAACTTCAGATAAAACTCTACAAGAAAACCGTCAAAGCTCAAACTCTTAAACTTCTACATAGAGTTTAGAGTAGTCAACACTTCCTATTCTAACACTTCCTCCAAGAGAGTAACATTCATCTCATAATGACCCTAAAAAATTTACATATCACTTCTAGAAATTTCTTAAATAAGACTTCCTTTAAGAGCCTTGAAGAAAAAGTGAAAGAAGCACACTCCTTATGCAGTTTTGTCTTCGAAGGGGTGAAGAGCAAAGCCCTTTGAATTCACAATACTCCAAATAGTGTTTACTAACTTCCTCGAATTTACATAGTGATGAAAAAACGTGGTGTTGTCGTCTCTCATGAAGAGCCCTATGGCCTTGCTTTTTAACCATCATCAGTCTTCCCCCTTCATAAGAGTAGAGTGCCTTTCAATTTGTATATATATATTAAAGCGTTTCTTAGTATTTAATATTTATATATCATTTACGCCCTTGCCATCCTGTTTTACTTGCCATCTCCACAGTAGTTAAAAAATATTGTTATCAAAAATTTGGGGTCCGTTGAAGAAGTTATATGTTGTCAAATACATTTTGTACAAAGTACATATATCACTGGCCATGGCCCAATACGCTACAGCTACCGGCCGGAGGCGTGTAAACCGACTGCCCTGACCGTTACAACATGCACTCAAGTGCTAGACTCACAAATATGTTAAGAGTATTAAAAATTTAAAAATATATGCCGTTCTAAATATTCTTTTGTGAGCTCTCTCTCTTCATTTGAAAGTTTAAAAGGTTCATAAGTAAAAAACCATGAATAGTTTTAGACCACACTCATAAACTAAGGTCAACGCAATGTTAGGTCATATGGATTATTTTATTTGCATTGTGTAACCAGCAATTCAGTCTTTGCCTCCTCGGCCTTTATTTCTAACAAGGTTTGAATGCCTCTGTTACAGAAACTAAGCAAATGCCAGTGAAGCAACATGACATCAATAAATATTTGCAAAAAATATAACCGTATAGATTTATTTTAAATAGAAATTCAATACCCGATTCAAATATATTATTTAATATCTTTGTATAGATTAATTTTTTTTTATTTTTATATATTTTGTATTATATTATTTTTAAAATATTTTTATAGTTTTTATATTTAGTAATTTTAAACAAAATTAACATTTTTCATAAGAAAACATTATATATAAAATAAGTCTCCTAATTAATATCAAAAATTTCATCTATAGATTTGTTTGAATATTTTCCCACATTTAAAGAGATTAATAAAAAAAGCTTGTATTGTTCTGCGCTGATTCAAATCCATCTCAACAGTTGATACAACAAAAGTTCACTGTTCTACTCTATGGACTGCTGCTTTCCAGGTGTTCACGAAAGTCTCTAAAAGGTAAAAAAAAAAATACTGCCACTGAAAACAAAAAAGCAAAGACACAAAAATTGCATTTTTTTTAAACTGTGAATTTAATATAATTTATTTGTTATTTTCTAGATTTGTGGGCGGACCTCAGGATTGGTCGGCAATTTCGTTGTTTTTTTAAATCTGTTGGCTTTGGCTAGTACTATACACTTTTGAATATTGTCATTTTTTATTTAAAAGATTATAAGTATATATATATATATATATAATATAAAAAGAATAATTAAATTATATAAAAAATAAAATAAATTAACATAATGTAAACATAAAATTGTTTTTCAGAATAATTATATCATTAAGATTTAGTTAAAAATTAATGTGATTCATTTTCAAAACAAAGCTGAAAAATTCAATCTTCTCAAACATTTAAACATCTCTACTATTTAAACATTTAGAAGTCTGAGTTTTTCACATTTGTCCTCAGCATGAACTACATTAGTTGATTCGAAATGTGATGTGATTATTTTGAAAGATAATCTTATTATCAATATGGATCACAAAAGTCTAAGATCTAGTAATGTAAACATTTTAATTTAGTCAAAATAAAATTAAAAATAACAAATAAAAATAACTCTATAAAAATCTATGTTGCACAAGTTTCTGGTACGCGGGAAATTTTGATAAGCGGGAACCAGTATCAGCATGGCTAGAAGTATTGCCCAAATTTACAGGGTTGGGAGCGGCAATAATATAGTATAT
>APFE030237352.1:0-40288 GCA_000404065.3 Pinus taeda
CTTGACATTGTTAGGGACCGAAGGTCTATGTTTTATTTCAGCAGTGAAATGGTGATTTGGTTCAAAGGGAAGCTTACATGTGCTAGCGAAGGTGGCTAGGCTATGGGCATGAATATTATGGTCTCGTGCGATTTTGGCCAGCTCACATTCACTGAAGGCGTTGAGCAATTCGCTAGCAGCAGCTCTGTAAGCTCTCATTCTACTATCATTAGTGACAAAGTTACCATTTATCTGTTGTATGATCAAGTCTGAATCACCTAGGATGGAGATGGTAGTAGCTCCCAGGGTTTTGAGCAACTTGAGGCCTAAGAGAGGAGCTTCATACTCCGCCATATTGTTTGTACATCTGAAATTGAGTCTATAAGCATGGCCTTGTGCGTGATTATTATGAGTATTGTAAATCCATACTCCAGCTCCTGCTCCTAACTTGTTAACTGAACCATCAAACTCCAAATACCATGTGGCTTCTCGTTCGGGGTTTGTATTGAGAGTTTCAGTTGTTTGGGGAACGGGTGGATTGATAATTTCTGTTTCAGGATTTTCCTCTTGCTGCTTGTTGGTTGCCTTAGCTGTTGAGAAAATTTCATGGTTATTGGAAATCGATTCCCCATTGACGTTCGTTCCTTGCTCCAAAGATAACGACTTATCATCAGTTGGAGGGCTGGTGTTATCATTAAATAAAATAAAAGAATCCATATCAGAATGGATTGAGTATATTGGAAAATGTTGGGGTTTTTCCACACTTCTTACCACATACTTCATTAATGTTTCTCTATAAAGCCTCTTTGGTTGCCCAAAGACAAATATAGTTGCATAACAGAGGTTGAGTTGAAGGGATCCTTGCAATTTTGCTCCCCACGATCTGGATAGAAGCATACCATACTTTGTGGGAATGTCAGCAACTACTACGTCCATTAAAATTGTCTTGTTGGGGAATTGGACTAGGGAGACACAAAGGTCTTTGATCAAGCATAAACATTTGACCTGACTTGAATCAAAGGAATACAAATCTTTGTATGGCCTTGTGACATCGCGATTCAGCTTTTCCATTACACCTTTGGGCATAAGGTTATGTGAGGCCCCTGAGTCAAACATAGCAGTATGCAATATTTTGTCATGTATGTGCAGGCTAACATAGAAACGTGGAACAAGTCCGTATGTTTTTTTCCGTCAACTTCTGGCCTGAACAGTAGTTCAGGGGTATCATCTAAAACGTTTACATCATCCCTTACTTCTGGTAATTGAAGCGATCTTTGAATTTGTTGTCTATATACATCATGGTTAGCCAGTTCTGAGAGGGGAATGCAAATCTTGAGTTTTCCAATCTCTGCTTCTAAACTGAATGGTTTTTCCAATGAGTTCTTGGAATTGACAGTGGTGAATTTCTCTTTTTCAGGCATACTCTCTATGTTCTCTTTTGGAATGTCAGTACCACGGTGTATGACCGTTTGTGGTATCGCTGTTTTGGGAAGATGTCTGGGAATGCTCTTCAGATCTTCTTTCGGATAGGAGGAGGGCAGAGGTTGCTCAATAGGAGAATGTGTATCTGTTACATTCTCCACAGTAACCTGATGAGGGTTTGGGACAGGGCTGTCAGCTGGTTGATTGTTGGTGATCTTCCCTTTAGTTTTGTTGAGCTGTTTGCTATCTTTTGTTTTGCTAGGTGGGAGAACATCAACAGTCCTTGTTCTTAATTTGTATTGCTTGTGTACCTCGTATATATCAGTGTCATATCCTTGTTTAAAGTCAAAGGACTCTCCCGATTTGGTGCGGAATTGTTTTGTATCAAGGCATGGTCGGTCTTCTTCCGCGAGGAAGATTTGCTGTTCGTTTTCTGAATCTATCAGGTTCATATGCGTCCCGTCTGTGGGCTCAGCAGATGTAGATGCCTCCACATAGTTTTCTTGAAAAGGAGGCCTAGTATCGTGGTCCGGACTGGCCCTACCAGCATTTGAGTTTTGGGTTTTTCTGAAGTTTGGGTTCCTTATGGCATTAGGTTGTTGACCCTCCCATGAATTTTTCCTCTCAACATTGTCTATTCTGTCTCCCAGTCTGTGCATGCTACTAATGACAGCATCTAGCTTCTGATCGAAGGAGGAGGGCTCTTCTTTGAAAATGGTTCTTCTCTCGATTCTAGTTATGTTTCTTTTAGCGATTAGATTTGCTTCCACGCTCACTGCAGCGTCTTTCATTTCTGCGAGGCTTTGAGGGGCTCTTTGCCTTAATTAATACGCCATCTCAGCATCAAAGCCATATGGGAATTTGTATAACGCGAGGTCAGGTGGAGGTCTTAAATTTGGTGGTATTGCATTGTAAACATTGTTAAATTTGGCACAGTAATCCAGAACAGCTTCCCCAGGTCCTCTCTTGATAGTATCATACTCGAACAGTATGTGCAGGGGGTCTTTCTTTTTCTCCCATCTGTTAACGAATGTCTAGTATAAGGCTTCCGGGTTTACTATAGAATTGGGTGGAAGTGCCCTAAACCAGGTTCTAACATCACTGGTCAAACTTTGGACAAAAATCTTCATTCTTACACTCTCATCATCAATCTCATAACTCTCGAAATAATCCTGCATTTTCTTTGTATGCTGTAGGGTGGTGCAGGAGGTCGTGCCATCAAAATAAGTGAGTTTTGATTGGTAGTCCTGAGGCATAGCCCCAGGATTAGCAGGTAATTGTAATGGCACATATCTAGCCATGATGACGGGGATAAGCCGAGCAGCTAAAGCAGCGGGGATCACAGGAATAACTGGGGTAGAAGGAGTAGTAGTGGTAGTAGGAATATGAGATAGAGGTGTAGAGGAGCTACTTGGAGAAGGGGGTGATGGGCCAGGGGAACATGGGGTTGACCGGAATAAAACTTTGATAGGGGTTGGTACACCGATTGGCTGAACTATTTCAGGACTAGCAGCAGCTTGGTATTCTTTTTGCTTTTGTTTTTTAATGATCTTAGGAATTAAATTCAAATTTTCAACAACAGGTGGGTTGTTTGGATCAGGATTTTATCGTGTATTACGCGTTTGCTTCTTAGGAGCCAACTTCTAATATATTTTTCAGAAATTTTCTAAAAATCACAACAACACAGGTCGACGAAGACCTTCATAGGTCGGTTTCTTCCTCTGTAGGGTTGCAGACTAGTTTAATGAATTTATCTGAGGAGGTCCCCAGCGGAGTCGCCATTATGTTATCACTCAGGTTGTCCCTAGGCTCCTTATAGGGATACGGACGAGGTAACCACAAACCAATATTTGGATTGCAGGTTCTAGCCCACCTGTAATCAGAGAGGGCTCTCTCTTTAACTGATTCAACTTTGTTGACGATTTTAGGCTAGCTTTTGGCTCACGGGTTTTTGTTTGGGTTTGGATGGAAGGTAGAAATCTCAAGCAAAGAGGGAAGGTAAGGTGTGATAAGTTTCAAACCATTGGGCGTGGAGTCATGGATTAAGGCTTGCTATTGTGTCTTCTTGATCACAAGAGGATTAAGGAGCGAGATAGCCACACATGATACAATTAACAGTCTACTGAAGAGATGGAATTATGGAAATCAGGGATGAAAGGCAAAGGAGAATCATTTCATCATGTTGAAAAAGAGGAGAAATGGATGAATGGTGATCCAGGAGCAGTTAAGAATTCCTAAATTCTCATTCATATGTGAAAGAAACAGCGTAAACAAGATCATTTAAGTATACATGCTCATAGTTATTTCTGATGAAAACATAGAAAAATGCAGAAATTGAACTTAAGGTGTAGTGAAACAAATCTTAAGCTATTCTTTTTTCCTGCAAATTAGATGGCGGAACTGTGGTAAAAACATGAAAATTAACAGAGGAGAGAAACACTTATTGAATCATGTAGAAGCACAGGAATTCCGTAATCACTCCTTGGCCAATTGAAAACATCAAGTAGTTTCTAAATCCACGCTTTCAACAATCTTTGATTATAGAAAGTATGAGAGTTACAGTGCGGGTCTCTGCTTGGAGAAAATGTTGGGAAGAAAATTAAGCAACATCTTCGACTCACTAACTAACCAACCTGACAACCAACCAACCCCTCACTACATTGTTCAGGGTGGTATATATAAGAAAAATATCAGAAGGACATTCATTACAATTGACCTAAACAGGTCTGCTAGAAAAGCTCTTCAAAAATCTAAGTTTTGCTGGAATTAAATGCAAGTAAGTCCTTTTGGCTACACTAGAGGCAATTGAATCAAAAAAGACTACAATGTGGCCCTTGGAGGCTTGATACGGTGCTACTGGGATGATTGTGCTTCGGGATCTGTAGTTCTGCTCTCGTGCGAGTTAAATGTGCAATGATTATGATTTGAGGGCTTTGAGTGGCTTTGCCCTCTTTCTTTGACTCTGCTGGAAGATATTAAACGTTCTCCTGCTTCGGGCCGCTGCTTAAGATTTTCACTGATACTCTTTGCCGCTACATTGATGGCTTCCGCCACCTACTGATACTCTTTGACACGCTTGCTACCTGATGATTTCATCTGATATACTTTAAACTCTGTCATTGGTCCTCTGCTATCTTTAAACCGGATCAATTTGGCACGATCGGGCGATTTTCGGGCTTTTTCGAGGCACAACGGGCCAAGGAATCAAAAGATTCCCCAAAGATTCCCCGAAATGGCCTATTTCCCGTAGCGCCTCTGTTTCTTGTTCTGGAGCTCCAAAGTGCGATTTCTCTTCCTGCGCGAATTTTCGGCTTTCTGGCTACTGACGTCAACAGTACGCTGGATGACGTCAGCCTGCGGTGGGTCCCTGGTACAGAAGTAACATGGCGAGGTGCTGATACTGAAGGCGATGCGATGAACTTCTCCAATGCGATCATGATATCGCATCGGCGAGGAACGGGAGGGTGTTTCAGTTGGACATTTGGCGCTTGCGACTGCCGATCGCCGATATCGCGATATCGCGTCGGATGGCGACAGATGGGTCATAGCTTGCATGGAAAGGATATTGCGATCTTGCGATGCGATTTGGCTTTCTATGGTCTGCGGAGTGTTAAGGAAGTCGACAAGGGGTTTGTTGCGGTCGGAAGGAGTAAGTAAGTGGGTGCGAAAGGCGTTTGAGGCTTCGGAAGGGGTCCGATCACCACAAAGGGATTTTATACTCTAGAAGGAGTCCATTGTATTTGGAGGATGGTCTAAAGGGGTCGCATGAGGGTTCTTGCTAAGTTTCAGGTAAATGGAGCAATTCTCGGGGGTACTTATGGTTATTCTTCAACCAGGGGGGAGGGATATTTACATAGGGGGGATTATTTACATAGTTTAGTACGAAGACACGGAAAATATGAGTTAAATAATAATGTTAGTGGTTAATATGGAGATGGTAAGAAAGTGCTAAGTTTCAAAAATCTTAGGCTGCAATGGGGGAATAATAGAGGGGATATGGAATTCCTTTGAGTGAAGCGGATCTTCGCCCAAGCTAATGATGTGAAAATGGTGGGACTAAGAGGTATCAAGCAGATCTTGACCTCTTTTGGGGAAATTAGTAATGATTTGGGGGAGATGGAGAAAGGAAGTTAGTTATGCCTTTTTCTGAGCTTCTCGCATAGAACTGCCTGCTGAGTGTGTCCTGAGTAAAGATGACGCCTAGAAATCTGGAACTAATCAGCAATTAGGATTCAGCAACCTCAATACTACCTACCCAGCCTACTTACCTAACATTTTTTCTTCTTTTGTTTTGGGTGCACTTAGACTTGCAAACCCATCGTTTCAATTTTTATTTTTTATGCTCTCCTATCTATATACTACCCTTATTTCATCCAAGGGCCCAGATTAAGCAGTTGGGCTCTTTTGATTCTCTACCTATCTAAGAATCTGCCAACATTAAGCTGTTTGGACAGATTTACATTCTCTATATTCTAAAATAGGAAATTTAACCTAGGGAGACCAAGATTAAGTTGTTTGGACCTCCCTTTAACTGAAAATTGGCGATACCGGAATGAGTTCTCAAAAATTTAGAAGGCAATTAAATGAACTCTGAGTGGCCTTCTTCACTTGGAGACTGTTAAGCAAATATGGAGCATTGCAGCATGCAAAGTATGACATATTTGGCCTGTAAAAATGCCAATCATGAAATATGAGTAACCTGTTGCAGCAGGAGGCTAACA
This sequence comes from Pinus taeda, assembly GCA_000404065.3. Classification (NCBI taxonomy): domain Eukaryota; kingdom Viridiplantae; phylum Streptophyta; class Pinopsida; order Pinales; family Pinaceae; genus Pinus; species Pinus taeda. The sequence goes on from APFE030237352.1 coordinate 6,123, forward strand.
CTAAGTACACCCAAATTTCCATGTTTCATTCTTAAAGAAGGTTATTGGTGACAAGCTCCCAATCTAAATAGTGTTTCCAGAACTTGATGAGGAGGGAAAATGATATTTGAGTCCGAAGGAGTAACAGAAACAAGAAGATCACAACTACAAAATCGATTAATTTTAGACTATCTAATTAAGTGCAAGAACTTACCTACTAAATATTCCAAATGGGAGGATGAGAATTTTATACAGAATCATCCATAAATACTCAAGCATTGAGTATAATGTTTTTTTCAAGGATAGGGGCATCTTACGTCCCTATAATACTAATTTACCCCACTTATTGTTATTATTATTGTAGCCCCCTATTATTATTTATGTACCCATGTATCCCCATGTTGTTATTTATGTTCCCCATAAAATCCCAATATTGTTATTGTTGTGTCCTTACATTAATATTGTTATGTAGGCTCTAATTATATTATGACTGCTTAGACTCTTATATATACCAAGGAGATCTTATATTTCGTATCATCCAATAATTGTTCATTTATGTGATGTAAATGTGGTTTACCCTTCAAAGACATTATTTCTCAAGTCATTGATCTATATTTTCTTCTATTCTATGAGTTTATTATATAACATGCATCCAAGAATGACACGACACTAGCCATCACTAGAATTTTAGAAAGTGTCTAGATCCTAAGAGATCATAGGGAGAAGATGGAGCATTTTTTTCATTGATAGTGTCCCTATAAATCTTGGTGGATTTGATGAAGGAAAGTTCAAATCACCTTGATAAGTGGTTTAAAATCAAGTTCCTAGGCACACAAGTTGACTTAAATTGACATTGTTTATGGGGGTTGCAACAATAAAAGGGGGCTTGTTCTTCATGTCAATATGGTTGGCATGTAGGCCATGTGGTAGGATGCCATTCTTGCTAGTAAGGCATACAATAAAAGAGGATACTACTATCTAGAGGAATAATGTACCAAAAGGCATGCTCCATGTTTTATGGTCACGTACACACCCTTAAGGTATCAATTGGCTACATATAAATTCATAGTCTTTGCGAATATATTGGAAATACTACCATGGAAGGAGAAAAAGAGTAGCACGAATAGAGGGTAGGGGAAAAGAAGTGTGAAAATTCCACTTGGAAGTAACAACGAAAGAAAATTATTTTCATTCCCCATGAGGGGCCCTAGGAATAAGAACATGGCATGACATTTTATATGGAGATGAATTTCAAAGAAAACAGGGACATAAGGCCACCCCTAGAGCTTATGTAATAATTTGACATGCAATAAGGTAAGGTTAACCTATTTAAAAATAGACATTCCCAAACCAATGGAGATAGGATAAGGACTGCATCGCTTGGGATGAGCCACAATTTTGTCTTGGAGCCCTGTTGGAGGCCAACATTTTTTAAAATTTTGTAGCAATAGGAGAAACAATGTGTAGGGGAGGATGGAATGAAAGTATGCGAACCAACATGCAGTGGAGAGGATGACATAGGGAAGGAAGGTGCAACACATAGGATGACCACATGCAACTTAGCACAGTGCCAACTAGATGAGGATACGTATAAGGAAGATCAATGTAGATAGGATCTCAAGGTGTTTGTTGAATATGTGGAGGATTGTCATAATGAATGTTGTGAGAGATATTTACATGGAGAGGAATTTTGTAAAAGTGGAGGAGAGGTCGTTAGAGGATATTATGAATAGCGATGTTTTTTTAGTTAGAGAGTGTGGGAGATCTAGGGAAGGATGCCAGAAAATGTCAGAGTGGTTAGGCTGATGTGGAGAACTAGCCAAACTAGATGAAGATTAGATGCGTGATGATAAATGAACTCATAACGAGTGATAACAATGCCTAATTTATCTAGCTAGATAATGGTGATCTATTTCGAGGATCACTAGCTCTAACATTTTCTATTGTGCTTTATTGTTAGTTGATGTTCTATTGTTATCATGTAGTTTTTATGTTGATAGTTTCTCATTCAAATGACTAGTGGGTCAATTCTATTTGATAAGTCTTTTCTTTAGTATGTAATTATCATAGAGTATTCGACACTCAATGATGTTGAATAATGTAATTTATTATGCTTTATGAATGCAATACTAGTGAGCCAGTGGATGAAATGTTTTGTTCTAGTGCATTTCACATCTATATTTTTATGAATTAATGTAAGAATTTTCATATTTCCCTCTATAATTGAATATGAGTATGTGTCTTCTCTTTATTGTTTCTATATGTTAGAATGGATTTTTCTAATAAGGCTTATGAAACATGGGAGTTTGTTATAACTACTGCACTTTTGTCATGTTAATGTTATGAAACTAGAACAATAAGTTAGACAAAAAATCTATAGACAGAATACTTCCATCTGAATTCAGACACCTGGCTCTAGTAGTCACCCATGGAATCTCAGGTGAGACATCATCTACTTTGTGGGTGATGTGTAAAGGTTTGGTGCTTGAGTGGGTTTGTTGGCCAACATTGCACAACAACTTGGTTGTGTCTAAACCCCACATCAAGAAGGTCCTTTCCACATCATACCATAAACTCTTCCTAGATGATTATAGTTATTTCATATACTACCTTGACCCTCCTATACCATATAAGTATCCATGGTGGAATCTGCCATCAATTTGAAAGACATAAAATTGTGATTTTCATGACCAATACACTTGCAGAAGGGACAAACAATGTTCTGATTGTAGTTCCATATTTTTACATCATTGAACAAGTCATTGTAGTATGACCCCACACTCTATAGATCTTATAACATAATCCCTAACCCTACACTCTTCACCATATATTCATTCAGTATGGTGCATTCATTCCTATGTTTCCCTTCCTTTCGACAACTTGTACACCAGGCCTCTATGCATGATCATTTCCCCTTCACCATATCTTGTAGCTAAACAATAAGTGTAGTCATTTGTGACTGAATTAAATATATGCTAGAATTATCTTCTCTTTCTATGATCATTGAATACGTTTCTAATTTCAACACTATCTCTAAGCCTTATGGTTGAGTTTGAATGTGTTGTTGAGTCAACCAAGTATGAAAATTCCACTACGTACCTACAATAAAAAAATCCTTATGCTACTCATTAGGTATTTTTAATGAAAACTTACCCAATATTACTTTAAATAATAGATCATAATCCCAAATGGACTCATGTTTCCTTTGTTTAATCTCCTTCCACTTCGTTATGCACTAGGATACAAAATTAGATGTGCAAAACACCATCATCACCTTATTGATGTCTTGCAATGAATTTGGCTATGTAAGTTGAGCATTTCTCTTCTATTTCATTTTCTAAGATAAAGCACAATATCTAAAAATAGTTCCCAATTGTACAATCTTGAAATTTTCATCATGGACATTATTAGCATCCAAAACCATTTGGCATACGAACAAGTGTTCATTGGGATTTTCATTCCCAGCACCTTGAAAAAATGAAAGCTTAAGAGTGTCTCTCCTTATCCTTTATCTACCAACTCTTGATAATGTTCCACTAGATAAAACTACTATTTGTTGTGACCCAGTACCTCCTAGTTGACTATATTGAATTTGGCTACTATGTTCACTCCCTCCACTACTAGGAGAAATTACCTCTATATGAATAGGTTCAAAAGGGGTTGCAGGTTCCACATAGGGCATACTCTAAGTAAGGTACTTTAGATATACATTCTTTATTTTTCTCAACCTAATTTACAAAGGTCGCCTTTTCTCTCCTTCTATGCATGGGATTCCAATGTGTGCTCCATATAGACTTCTCTGATATCCACTACTCCTCCTTATGCAATGACCTATCACTATCTCCTTTACTAGGCTTCTTCAAAATATAATCACCAATGCAAACCTCCCTCCTCTATCATTGTCATATTCGAACCTTATGTCATTGTGAAAAACTCAAACCTCAAACTCCATCATATCTCCCCTTCCTCACACTATTTAATTGACTTCCTTGGGATACCCTTTTTACAGTCTTGATGAGGGATCTTCTCCACCTCCTTTTTCCTTTACCTACTACTAATTCTACATCTGAGTTTGGTTCCCTTAGCTTATTCCCTATCCACCCCCAACTCACCCTTTATGCATAAGGAGTTTAGCTAATTATAAGGTCAAATTCAATCTTCAGTACACCTATGTCGCATAAGAACATTTTCATAAAGGTTGACAAAGCCTACGTAAACCATCCTCATTTTCCTCCCTAGAGTTTTCATTGAGTGACAATGTATGAGATAAAATATTGTATGGAAAAATTTGTAATATATCCTCCAACCACACTTCCAAACCAGGAATCAATGGCTTGAGAAATATTATTATCCACCAACTGAGGCCTTCAAACTCTCTCAGGGGTATAACTTATAGGTTCGACCACTTTCCAATGTATATTATGATTGTTGAACCTTTGAATCTATTCTACAAGAAATCTAGGATATTCAATGAACAAAATTTCATAGACTTCATAAATGGCATATCACTGCAATGATCTATTAATGTTAATCGATTAATTCCCAATTTCATGAGAAGAAAAATCATCTACCTTAGTTTCAAACCACTTGATAATTTCTTCCTTCATATGATTCCACATCCCATTCAATCACAAACCCTAGCCCTCATAACAAAACCACTTTTTAGTTCTTTGTAGTTTCCCACCTAGGTTTTTATGGGTGACACAACCAACAACATCCTCATCGAGTACTGACCCTTGTGGTAACGCTTATGGAATGAGAAAGGTCTCAACCAAGCCACATATGAAGAACTATGAAAACTAGGTTTATATAGAGAGAAGGGAAACGATAATATGTTATGAGCCATTGTTTTCCCACACATATTCTCCAATTCTAATATACACTCCTATTACCATGAATTATGGTGTATGTGATTTATTATGAATATAAAAAAATTAAATAAGGGGTGCACTGATTAACCTTAACATAAATTTGATCAATTCAACCATGATTATCACATATAAACATTGCCCACAAAGGAAATCATCATGAAAATATAGAAAAACAAACATGTAAAGCTCCAGCCTTTACTCTCATTACCAAAAGTTTACAAATATAGTATACATTACCTTATCAAATGGCTTTGTAACAACCATTATGTAAATAAATAAGACGAAGGTCATGGTAGATGTATTCCAGGTTGAATGATGGGAAAACATTATAGTGGGCATCACTTATGGTTTACATGGCCATGGAAACTAGAAAAGGAATTGGTAGAGGAAAAGAGGAAATAAATTACATTTGATTATGAAAATAAATGAAAATAGGATAAAAGGGAGATGAAGAGACACAAATATTCATGGAAGGGAAATTGGAGGAAAAATAAAGGAAAATGAAAGAAAATGGGCAATCGATGATTAAAAAAACAGTTCACATCTTTTGTCAATTCATTTTTGGTTCTCTCCTTCCACACTCTCATATTCTTTCACACTTAGAGCATTCTTGGAGAACTCTAGCATTCACTTCGATTTGGAGAAATAAAGAAAAGGAAAGAAAAGGAAGCCCAAGGAGACAATTGGAACAACATATACAACAGACATACTCTATAGGTAACAGGTTGCATATGTGATCTCCTTACTTGTTTTTGGATGCATGGTATATGTATGTGGTTCCTTAGTTACATGCTATCATTGGCATGGATATTTGTCTATATTGACAATGGTTTAACCCTTGTCTTTCCATTTCCTAGATAAACATGATGGATTGGCTCCCCCATTTTGTTTCCTAATTGGTTATCAGGTTTCCTATGGCTATGTGTTGGAGCAAATTTTCTGGAGCCTTGAAACAACTTAAGTTCCTTGGAGGTTGTCGATTGAGACACTACTTACTGGAGCCCTAATAGCTTCGGTACAGACCAAGTGGTTGATGTTAATGATTTCTGGACCATATAAGTGAGATCATTATGATTGAGGGTTGATTTGGTTTTCCCTCTGGAAGGAATGGTTGGATCTATTTTTGTTCGACCCTTATGATCCCACATTAATCCTTCGAATATGGAATAGGGGCTTATTGGATAAAAGAGATATTTGGTTCAGGACAATATATGGTCAAGTGGTACATGGAAGTCCATGAACTGGTTGGAATTTTCATATGTTAATATGAGTTATTTTCCAATTGTGATCTATGAGAATTATGTTGATTTTATTGTGTATTTTTCATGACCTCTAGTTTTTTCATCTACTCGTTATACACATGTTTCTATTATGTGCTTTGGTTATGGATTTTGTTCATGATTCAATAATTTACTAGATGGTTGATCAATGAATGGACTAACAAGTGTTTTTGTAGCTACCACAAGAGGGAATAGAGCCATCTTCGTCATTCTCAGCATGAGTTTTCAAAGTTTATGATTAGATATGCATTCATGACATGTAGCTTCGATGTTTACTATTTATCTAACAAAATGTATATCTTGCATTAGGCATGAATTCGTCAACATATTGCTCTAGATTTGATTTTTTAGCATTGTTATCATGATTTTCATGATTCTCAAAATTTGTAGGAAGTTTTGTGTAGTGCTCTAGAGGATATCATAAAAAAGTGGCATAGATCTTGCAACCACATGCATAGAATAGAGGAAATTGGGTCACAACTACATTCAGACAGGCTTCTGCGTGTGGTTGGAGCCTCATAATTACACGCACGGTGTGTCAAGGTGAATTTGGGGAGTAAAGCTAGTGAGAAAGAGTTCCAACTCAGGGATTGACCCACTAGAGTCACTGTTAGGCTCCTGTTTTTTCTCTAGTCTTTGAGGGATGTATATATATGTTCTAATTGTAGTTCCGACTTCCATAACTGGAACTTGGAGGTCATATTATAGTGCCACTCAGCTTATGTTTATAATGGTTATGGTTATGATATTTATGTAAGAATTGATATGATTGTTATATTGTATCATGCTAATTTGGATTGATTTATATAGATGTGATACCCTCCCCTGAAATACACTAAGGTATGATGTTACTTAAGTATATATTTTGTTTATCTGACATGCCATGTGTGTAGGAGATAGAAGATCAAAGATGAAGAGAATAATGGTGGACTACAATCCATATGACTCCCCTTATAGGTCTAATCTAAATTCTATGGAATGGGAAAGGTCATTACAGAAGCAAGGATAAGAGTACTCTCCTAATTTAGTAGATGTAATGAAAATCTTGAAGGTAAGGATTATAAGTTGCAAGGAAGATAATAATGGACTAACTGAGGTGCATGGAAAAATTTCGAGAGCTCAAGAAAAACAAGGAAAGGTTAATGCAGTCATTCTTCAAAGTATTTAGAATTTAAAGAAGTAGGGACATCTAAGGATCATTCATGGATAGAAATAAGAAAAAATGAGGCATATGAAAGCACCTCTTATAAAGGACACGGGCTGGACATGGATGATATAGTCGAAGGTGGAAGATCCTTAGATACACCTCATAGGTGGGCTAACACTGATGGATTTTATTCTAGCTCTAGTTTGTAGGTTTTAACCCCATATAGAAATTACCTGCATATGACTTCTAACAACATAAAATAAACAATGCAATAACATAACACATTAAACACATATACACAAAGATTTTCCCCTAGATCCCAAAACTAGGACTCCCAGTTTGATTTTTCATTATGTTCCTTTCAATGTTACAATAAATATTTATACATGCCGAAGCATCCAATACCATGGACCAAAATCCATGGCATCCAAAACCGTGTGCGAAAACCATGCACAAAACAATAGGTAACCCAATCTAATATAGGGTCCAAAAAAAAATTTCCCTGGGTGTTGCCCTAGACCTCGTAGAGATGGGATACCCACCCCCCTTAAACCCCTCGGATAAGTGGAGATGTCGCGCCCCCTGTGCTACCCCCGCTTCGCAATCGATGCAACGAAGGGGGGGCTCTAACCCCACTCTAACCCCTTGGTTAACTATGTGGGCTAGTCGTGGAAGGAATATAACACATCCCAACATTCTCCCACTTGTTGTTTTCTTTCCGTAGGGGGCATAGGAGATCTTAGTCATTTATCTAGCCCTACAATGCCCATTGTTTCTCTACACCAAGAGAACTTCTCAGATCTCACACATTTTGTCAATGCATCTGTAGTATTCGTGAAAGTATCCACCTTTACCAGCAATACCCTTTTCTTTTCTATCACATCCCTCACAAAGTGATACTGAACATCAATGTGCTTTATCATTGAATGGTAAGCAGGGTTCTCTACCAAGAAAATTGCACTTTTTCTATAACACACTATCCTTATAGCTCCATGTACTAACCCCAAAATTGAACACAATCTCTACAACCAAACTACTTCCTCGCTTGCATGAATGGCTGCCATTTATTCTGCCTCTGTAGTTGATAGTGCCACTATAGACTGTTTCGTAATCATCCAACTGACTGCACCTCGAATAGGTTAAACACATACCCACTTGTAGATATTCTCTGATCCATATCTCTAGCCTAGTCCACATCAACAAAGCCACGAATATCCAAAATTCTCTCCAATCCCAGTATTCCTTGGTAGCACAAAACATAATCACTAGTGCCATGAAAATACCTGAAAAACCTCTTCACTTCTATTGAGTGCTCCTTCCCTGGTTTTGACATAAACCTACTCAATACTTCCACTGCATGTGCAATGTGTTGTGTAGTGCAGACCATTTCATACATAAGGCTACTGACTGCACTTGCATATGGAACATGGGACTTGTCCTCTTCCTCTTCTTATGTCTTGGGACACTATTCAACACATAACTTCACACCTACAGGAATAGGAACCTCCACTGGATTACTATCCTGCATATTAAACCTCTAAAGTATTGTGTCGACATACTTCCTCTAGTTTAACCAAAGCTTCCTCTTTCCTCGATATATTTTATTTCCATGCCCAAAATAAATTTTGTAGCACCAAGATATTTCATGTCGAATTTGGAGGACAATTGGGTCTTCAAATCTTGGATAATGTCTTTGTGATTTCCAACTAACAACATATCATCCACATACAAGACCAGATAAATAACACAATCATCAATTAATTTAAAATACACACATTGATCTGCTTTGATTCTGGTGAAGCCAAGTCCCTGTATAAATGTATCAAAATTTTGATACCACATCCCTGCTAACTGTTTTAACCCATACACAGACTTCTTTAACTCTCATACCAGTTCTTTCTTACTCTTCACCACAAATCCTTCAAGTTACTGCATGTAGATCTCCTCTTCCAGATCCTCGTGAAGAAATGATGTCTTCACATCCATCAGTTCTACCTCAAAATCAAAACTAGCAGCAATAGATAAAATTAATATAATAGAAGATACCTTGACAACAAGAGAAGAAATATCACCAAACTCAATTCATGATACATGGGAATAACCTTTTGCTACCAACCGAGCTTTGTATTTCTCCACCTTTCCTTCTGCATTTGTATTTTTCTTGAACACCCATTTGCTACCAATGGATTTCCTTCCAGCTTACAACTCCACCAGATCTGAAGCCTCATTTTTGTGCAAAGATTCCATTTCATCAACCATGGCATCTTTCCAAAGCTTGCCATCCTCTGGATCTACTGCTTCCTTCACAGTTTTGGGATCATCATTGGTAATAGATAAATAAAAACTTGAACAAAAAGTAGATGGACTATACCTTTCTGGATACCTTCTTTCTCAAACTGTTCTTCTCACACATGGAGTTTGTGGCTCTTCATATTCTGATTCCTCTTCTGTTGTTGAGTCTCATTCTTCCTCCTTAAGATCAAACTCTATCTTCTCAAGTTCCTTTGCTTGGACTTCATGTTTAATAACATCTTTCACCTCTCTAAAAACCACATCTCGACTCTACACAACCTTCCTTGTTACTGGGTTCCAAAGCTTATAACCCTCTAAACCATCCTTATACCTAATAAAGATGTACTTTTCAAATTTACTATCCAACTTGGTTCTTTTCTCCTTCGGAACATGTACATATGCATCACATCCAGATACCCTCAGATGTGGAAGAGAGGGTTTCCTACCAGTCCATACCTCTTGTGGAGTCTTATCCTCCAATACTGATGAAGGTGATTTGTTGACCAGGTAACATGTTGTCTCCACCACCTCTGCCCAAAATTCCTCTCCTAACCTGGCACCACTCAGCATGCTTCTCACCCTTTCTATCAACATGTTGTTCATTCTTTCTACAACTTTCTTTTTCTCAAGTGTGTATTGAGTAGTCTTTTTTCGTGCTATACCACACTTCTTACAAAATTATTCAAATTCCTTACTGTAAAACTCTCCACCATTATCTGTCCTCAACACCTTTATCTTCTTCTCTGTTTGGTTTTTCGCAAGAGCCTTAAATTCCTTAAACCATTCAAAGACTTCAAATTTCTTCTTAAGGAAATATATCCACGTATTCCTTTAGAAGTCATCTATAAATGATACATAATACACAGACTTGCCCAGTGATGGATCCTTCACAGGTCCAAATGCATCACTATGCACAAGTTCTAATATCTACTTCTCCCTCTTACCACCAGAGGGGAAAGTCACCCAATTCTGTTTCCCATATACACAATTTTCATAGAAATCAAAATCTAGAGATCTATTACTCATACCTTCTACCATACCTTGACCATGAAGTATTCAAAGGCCTTTCTCTCCAATATGTCCAAGCCTTTGATGCCACAACATGGTATTCTCTCCAAAGACCACTAGATTTTCTCCTCCACTTTCAGCAACCACAAAACTATTGCACCCATCAACAATAGTGCTACCTTGCAGCTTTTACAGAGTTCCAATTCTAACTCCCTGCATCAATACTAGTGCTCCCAGAACCATCTGAATGTGTGCTAACCCTTTGACCTTGCAACTTCAACTTTACTTTTCCATGACTAATGATTCTATCCTTTCTATCATCCCCCAAGAAGACATCACCACCATCATATTTCTCATACTCATAGAACTACTCTCTATGGGGAGCGAAGTGAAAGGATGCACTTGAGTTAATTAACCACGCCTCATGAACTACATGTGTACTTGAAGAAGACAAGTACACATCCCCACCTTCATCTGAGGTGGTTTTCACCTTTATAGAAGGAGCATCATTAGATCCCTTTCCTTTGTCAGGAGCTTTAGATTTAAAGTCCGTTTTGTAGTGCCCTACCTTTTTGCATTTCCAGCACACCACCTTTACAGGTTTTCCTAGAGATTTATATCTCCCTCTAGATTTAGATCTCCCACTCAATGAATTACTTTTGCTTCTATTATGGGACCATCCTCATACAGAAAAGGCATCATCATTCTCTCTCTCTATATTTTTTCGTCTCATCTCCTCCGTCAGCAAGGATGAGACTATTTCACCAAACTACAAGGTAGTTGCATTGCTACCTATTCCAATAACTAGACTATCCCGCAAATCTAGTAGAGATCACAACAAACTGATGCACTTATCTTCATTTGAAATTTTAATATCAATAGATAATAACTAACTTACCACAGTATTAAATTCATTTAGATGCTCTGTCACCAAGTCTCCATCTTTCATCGTCGTGTTGTACAACTTTTTTCGTAGGAATAGTTTATTCACCAGAGACTTAGATTCGTACAAAGTCCCTAACTTGTCCCACAAATCCCTAGTTGTACCTTCCCCTGATACATTCAACAATACTAAATCTGACACACACAATTGTATTGTGCTCTTTGCCTTCCGATCCAACTTCTTCCATTCTTCATTGGACACTCATGTTGGTTTAGTACCTAGATCTACTACGATCCACTAATCTTTTTCCACCAACATATCCTCCTTCTTGAGTTTCCACAACTCAAAACTCTGACCATTAAATTTCTTGATCTCTATCTTTCCACTACTCACCATCTTCTTTCACCACTAGAATCGATCTCACAGATCTCCCACTGAATAGGTTCTACCACAAGCTCGAGCAAAACCCCTCAGCAAGAAAGGCATCACCTTGAAGACAAAACAACTATGATGCAAAATATAAGCTTTAACCCTGTACAAAAATTATATGCATACAAATTCTAACAATAGAAAAAAAATGTGAGACCATAACACATCAAACACATATACACAGATATTTTCCCCTGGATCCCAAAACTGAGACTACTAGCTAGATTTTTCATTATTTTCCTTTCATTGTTACAATACATATTTATACATGCCAAAGCATCCAATACCATGGACCGAAAACCATTGCATCCAAAACCATGTAGAAAACCATAGTAGGTCCACCCAACCTAATATAGGGTCCAAAAAAAAATTTCCCGGGACGCTACTTCCAACCCCATAGAGGGGGGCTACCTAGCCCCCTCAAACCCGCTGGAGGGGGGGGCTTCCACCACCTCTATAACCCCCCCTCTTCACTCCTCTAGCTGACCAGTTAACTACATGGGCTAGTCATGGAAATAATATAACGCAACCCAACATAGCTATGAGAATATCAACGTCATTACTACAAACATTTTGATAAGAAGAGTGAGAGGGGATACTTTCTAAAAGAGTTCAATAAATCCAAATTTTAATGGGGATGTGAAGAAATTAGAAGATGCAAAATCATGGTTATTTGGGATGAATAAGTTCTTTGGATTGCATTCTTATTCAGATAATATGAATTCCAACATAATAATGTTTAGTTTAAAGTAAAAGTAATATATCTCGTGTGAAGATGTGAATCATGTCAGAGGAATGAGGGTAGAAGAGCTAAGTCAACATGAATTTAAAACTCTGGAAGAAGAAGGACGTGTCTGGGATATTTTATGCTGGAAGGAGTGATGAGTTCTATGAGTTGAAGATGGGTTCCATGACATATTAAGAGTACATGACCAAGTTTTTGGAGTTTTTGAGGTATGTGCCATACCTCAAGGATGAGAAAACAAAGGTCCAAAGGTTCATCAGTGGATTTTCTTTACCGTTTAAAGATCAGATCGAGTATAATGAGGCTTAGTCATTGGAGGAAGTCATCGGGAAGCTGAACCATTCTTATGAGTTGTTGGCTTGTTGTGGCCTGACCTAGGTTAATATTTAATTAGACAAACAAATCCGTGTGCTGCTAGCCCTTTTGGCAACAGTCTGCGGAGCGCGAACTAAGGTCTCACCTGAAGTCGTATGGGGGGTGCTGGAACTAGGTTTCCGTTCCCTTGAGATGTCTCAGGGGTTGATTTGGTCCGACTGTGAGTCCCTTCGTGTAGGTTACTACACACACTTCCTTAACTTTCATGCCCTAATATATTTTCCTCCGTGCAACCCTAACCAAGGGTTGTGGGACTTTTGTGCTACTGAAGCAGTGATATGCACTATTCCCCTAAGTCACATCTGAGATCTTAATTATATTCTTATAACACTTAGTTATATTCGCGTAAATAGAAGCCTTATATTATATTTACTTATTCAACACATTTATATGAGTTCACACTGTAAATAAATAGTAAACTTGCTATTCATACCTAATAATGCATAAAATAGGAAAAGATGCATAGAAATATGGTAACACTTCTCTTTCATTAATTCTTCCCACTATTACAGACTTGACTTTCCTTACACACTCAGTTGTAGGGGTCTGTGCACTCAACTATGAACTACTAGGCCTCTGCGTACTCAGCTGCAGAGCCTTCTCCTACTCTACGACCCAACGACACAACTTACACTTTGACTCAATACTTCATCGATTCCTTAGATTCACCCTTTAATTAGATTCATTCCTCTTTTCTCTTACAATTAGAGCCCCACTCTATTTATACAATCCCATGGTCCATGGACCATGGGTGGATCTTTCAAACCGACATTAAATTACAAAAGCAAGGGTGGACAACCCTATACTCTATTATGACTTTGCGCTCTAAACCCACAATTCGTGAATATTTTACAATAGACTTAGTCAAAACTTGGGCTTTGAGCCCCAAAACATGCCTTGGGGGCGATTCCACACCCAACAGGCCCCCAGCTCAAACATCATGACTCACCCTCAAGTGACTTTATCAGTGCAGAGATCTCCGCGTGGTGTCCCTCCAACTCTTCTCTGACAACTGCAAGTTCAGTTGCACACATTGCTCTGAGACCACGATGTTGGAACTACACCTCGGCATCTGTTCCTGCATCCCTTTCATTTGCACAAACTTGCCTTCAGTTTTTGTTGTGATTATGAAGGCCTCATCAATCCAAGGCTGAATGTGCGCCTTCATAATTGCTTCTTTGTGTCGTGTTGCATCCACTTGCTCTTTCAGTATTTGGCCTATTGCATTCGCGCGAGCTTCTGAGTGAGGGCCACTATCTACGTGCTACTCTTGATGTTGTCATACTGCTACTGGAGCTCACATGCCTCTGTCTCTAAGCGTTGGATTTTAGGGCCCTCTTGTACATTGCTGAGGACCTCGAATAACTCTTCCAACATTCTCGTGCAGTCCGTTACTGCACTAATGATCTCCTCCATCTACAATGTAATAACACTAGTGCGCTAATCCCTTAGTTCTGGAGGAGTGGATGGCTACTCCCTCAACTGTAGTTGTGCTATTTGAAGGTTAAACTCCAGCTGAACCTTGGCCATTTCTTCTTGTGCCTCATGCATCCATGCTGCTAGTATTTGGATGTGCGCCTCCAGGGAATATTTTAAGAACCCCCCCTAAATTTATCAGTATAATAAATTGGCGAATATCCATGGTATATAGGAAAAATGGAAGGCAATTTTATCAATAATATAGTATGTATATATAATTTTTTGGTGAACCTCTCACCAGGCATGGTGAATGTTTTATTCAATTATAAAATCTTGTAAGATCTTGGTATTAGCATGGGTTATTAGTAATTTATAAAAATTAATAAAAGTAATAGTTGATTTTTATTTTATTTTTAATTTTAACCAAGCTAAAATGTTTAACATACATTAAATTACAACATCCAATTTTACTCTTGATCCACCAAGCCCTGAGAAGGATCAAATATTTTTTCACTCTATGCTAGTTTGCATATCACGATATTTGATACCTCTCGGTGGTTAGTAGATCCAGAGTAAAAATGGATCTATGTTGGTTTAATTCCCCCATTTAAATAGGCTACATTTCAGGCGAATACCATGGGTCAATACCATGTGCCATTTTGGTGAATACCATGTGTCAATACCATGTGCCATTTTGGTGAATACCATGTGTCAATACCATGTGCCATTTTTATTAATACTAATATTTGGGTTAATAATGTTTTTTTGCATGGTATTAATAACAATATAGTCCTTGGTATTTGTCCCATAGTATTTTTCCCATAGGTTTCACCTAAATATAATGCATTTTTTTAGTGTTCCTAAATATAAGGTGACTTATGGAGTAAACATAAAAAAATGTTTTATTTGTTTACCATACCTCTCCTTTATTTATATTTTTATTAATTTACCATACCTCTTTTATAAATATGGTATTTGGCCCATGGGATTCACTTAAATAAAACCTCTTTCTTGAGCCTTCATAAACAGAACGAGGGTTATGGACTAAATATAAAAAGAGGTTTTATTTATTTACCATACGTCTAGTTTATTTATATTTTTATTTATTTACCATACCTTTTGAGTATGTATAAAAAGACGTTTTATTTACTTACCATACCTCCACTTTACTTATATTTCTATTTGTTTACACCCTTGCATGTATATAAGGTGACTTATGGAGTATATATAAAAAATGTTTTATTTATTTACCATACTTCTCATTTATTTATATTTTTATTAATTTACCATACCTCTTTGATAAATATGGTATTTGGCCCATAGGATTCACTTAAATAAAAACTATTCTTGAAAATGGGCTAATGGAAGGTTGTAACTCCTAATTTCAAGGGCTAAATTTACCTTTTTTACCCTCTCCCTTAAAATAATGTGGACTATTTGAGGTGATTTGTAAAAATGTACTATGATACAAAATATTGGCCCACTAAAAATTTAAAACCCCTTAATTTCGCCAAAGGGCAAACATTTGCCCCTAAAATTTTCTATGCGCGCCTCTGCTGGTGCTTCTGTTGGGATGGCCAGCTCAAGGACCATCTAGGAGGCTTCTTGCAGAACCTGTAACATCTGCCTGTTCTATGACATGACCTCATCACTCTACAATCTCAACTACTCCATGTTGATCTTCTGCTCCCTCAGCACCTGCAACGCGCATCTCTCCCTAGCCTAGAGTTCTATAGCAATCCCATCCTGTAGAGCATAGAGTGTCTCTCACGGGAGCATAACCATTTTGATCCCCATACCTTTTAGTACACTAATCGTAGGCTAGTTGACCTCATTTGCTATAACCAGTGCCCCTTGTGGTAGTACTATTGTGTTGGTTGTCTAAGCGCATATAATTTTCTGGGTCATAGATGTCCCTATTGTGAGGCTGGTCAAAAGTGTACTAGCATGAGGAGTGCACAGTTGCAACTACTGAATCTACACTTGCAGGGCCCCAACATAATCTAATTCTCCTCCGTGAAGTTTTCGAGGGCCTTTGTGGTGACATCATGCACTCTCTCGCCTATGTGATGCAGATCACCCTCAGTAAGGGTGATCAGGTCAATCGATAACTTGGATGCATTCACCTTCTTGCACAGCCCTATCCGTTCACTTGGCCACTCATGCTTCAATTGTGTGGACATTGTTTGTATGTCCGCGCTGTCCTCCTTCCTCTATTTCCATCTCTTTCTCCTACCCATGTGAAGGTGACTTCTGGCCCTCACGCGCCTTCTCTACTGCCACTTGTGCTGCTATTGCTACAACCTTTTTATGTTTCGTTGTTATCTGATCAATGCCCTACCCCTCCTCCGCTTTTGATGCTGCTGCTTCGTGCCTTCTCTTTTCTACCAATTGTACCATGCGCAGTTTGGTCTCCTCCTTCTTCCTCTGAATAGTAGACTTCTCTACTGCAGCGATGTCTGGGGCGCACCACTCTAGTGCCCATGTCTCCAATACATCGAAAATCACATCATCGGTGGCTATGAAGGGTAATTCTCCCCATTTTTTGGTCGGTCCTTGTTTTCTCTAAGATATATGTGGTGAAAGTTCGCTTTAAATTTTGCAAAACTCTCCAGGTTGTTGTAGATAGTGGTTAATAACTATGGCTTGTGGTTAATCCTCGTTTTGATGTTGATCTCCATGAACACCCAGAATATCTTGTTGTCGAAGATCCGATTCGCATCTTTCATGGCCCACAGTGAAGTGTACTTCGCGGCATTTGGGAGATCCCTTACAATCGTGGGGAATTGGCTATCCTTTGGAAATTCCCCTACCACCACAACTATGGACAACAGAAGCCATGCATATTGGAACATTTGCCCTTGTTCATGTGCCTCATGTCAATCTCTAGGAAATCTTTGCACAATAATTCAGACCCGTTAAACTGGACCCATTTTTTGAATTGTTCAGCAAGCACCACCACCGGTGTGGATACCTCGTCTACGTGGCACTTCCACATGACCTTACCCACCGGTATCTGATTCACCATCCTGACTCCTTTGTGGTTGATACTAGGGATCACATAGCCCATTTTCTTGCTCATTGCCTCCACGATGGAAAAATCACTACTCTTCCCCTCTAAGATGTCTACAGGGTCATCTCCTTTACACGGAAGCCAGGTAATGTTGTGGATTAAGTGGTCCATGATGGGGATGGGCTCCTCTAGCCACAATAGCCACCATGCACTAGGTAGAGTAGTTGCCTGATGACGAATATTGTCATTGAGGTGTGGTGGTAGTGCGACAACTATAGTAGGTTTAATAACCCTGCCCTTTCCACCCCAGGTAACCACTTTCGCGGCTCCAATTCTATAACCCCCACCACGATGTTCTGCTTGGTCTTCATAAGCTAGGAAATCTCTAGGTGAGGTAATTTCTCATGGTTAGCAAGATTCTAATTTTCATACTTCAAGCTCGGCACTCATCCCAGGTGCATGCCCTCAGAATGATATCATCAGGGAGGAACAGAGTCTGCAGAGAGCTCTTGCTCTCATCGAGGTCCTTGGGCACTTTTGGCTTCCCCTTCCATGGGGGAATATACACGGGAAGCTTGGTTGGAGGGTGCGGAGCCTTGGTTTCTACTTCCATGCCTTCATCCTCATCTTCTTCAATTATGAAATCCTCATGGTCTTCCTCCAAGTTGGTTTCTAGGTTAACTGGTTTCCATTTCTCCTCCATCGTTAATTTAGTGCATAGCAGGTTTCATGCGGACCCACGTACTAGAATCATTGGTTGTTTATTGTTCTTTGCCCTTGGCATGAACGGAAATTTAGGGATTTCTGCAACAATCATGATTCCTTCAACGACATATTCCATGGTCAGGGCCTGCGTGGCCTCTTCAGCGGTCATCTCTACAATTTCCCTAGCTTCCTCAGATGTTGCCATCTTGCTCGTCCAGAAATATCTCAAGCACTCAATCAGGGGCTCAACCAATGCTTTGTACAGGGCAAACATATCTCGATTTCGTATACTTAGGGCGCATAATAGCTCAATTTGAAAATGACCAAGTTTTGTTTGCAGGGCAGCCCTTTGTACTTTATAGTTCCTTTTGAATTTGAATTCGATCACTGCCCCCAAATCTAGTCCATTAATGCTCCCTTGGTGGCAAAGTTTCCCAAATATTTCCCATAAAGTGCATCGTAAATGACTGATGCCTGCTCCATTTGGTCTCAAGTGAAGAATCACATTGTGAATAGTGACTACAAGAATCACTTTCCAGGCAACCCACATGGCATCGCAGCCCCCCCTTATGTGGTCATAGACCTTGCAACACTTTACTCCTAGGCACAGCCCCAACATCGCACAACTCCTCGGAAGAGTAGTTTATAGCCTTGTGCATCCTTTCAACTTCCTAGAGCACTAGGACTATACTTCCCATAGCTAGTCAGGTGGGCACGCCACCTGTATAGGGTTTCAACCGGTCATCCATCACTTTTCCCGAAAAACATTCACCTTTTATTGTTGATATCTGTGTCGCACACTTTAGCATCTGCAACGTGCCACCATGGGTGCTCCCTTTAGTAATATGTGGTCCAACCCAAGGCATCAGGCTGATCAACTCCCAGAGGTAGTCCCCAAATTTGTTAGCGTAATTGTGTGCACCTTATTTTGTTAGCCTAGATTTCTGATCAAGAAAATCCTCCTTTATTTCATCCTCTAGCTTCTTGACTTCTTCTTCCACCAGAGCACTTTTCTCCCCTAATCGCACCATTTCCTTCAGATGTTCTTGGATCCTAAGATCACCCTGTCGGACTTCTTCCTCAGGTCCCAAGCATTCTGCTTCATCTAGCTGCACGATCCCTACTTCCGAGGCTCAGCGAGCCATCATATCTACTGGTGCTACTATGCGCAGACTAGCCATGTTATACTCTATGGGGATTATAGCATTCGCTCCATATTTTAGCCTCAAAGGCATTTCCTCTATTAGTTTCTTGCAAGTTGCCTTATAAGCCCACAGAACCGCTAGTACGCGTAGGTCCCAATCAGTCTGTTGTGGATCATATACCTTGTTCAGCACTTCACATACTTTGTTAAAGGATTTTTCATGGATAACCTTCTGCACGCTCGTTATTTCCATACTCCGTTGTTCCAACTAGAGGGGTCGCTTGTGAAATTGCATTGCCCGCACCTGCTTATCGACTATGTCCCTTAACGCAAAGTGTGTGTGCATCCACATAGGTTTTCTAAGAGATGCCTGTATTCATCTAGATAGGTGCACGCATGGAGCATTCTGTCCGGAAATCATGTCAGTTAATCACATATGAGGCTTCCCAAAGTGCATGTGGATCATTCTCCTACACTCGTGCCAGTTCTCAAAGCATCCTTGGTGTGTACCCCACCACCTCGCAGGTGTAGCACGCAGTACCCATGTCAAAACCTTGAAATGTTGTTGTTATAACACCTCCCTTTCAAATCTTTTTAAGAAAGCATCTACCTCACTTAACCCATCATAAGTAGGCAGATCCCTTACTTCCATTGATACGTAGTGCAACGATCTTGTCATCATGTTGTAGTTTCGCGTGGTTACGTCCTGTAACTAGTTCTGCCATCGCTCTATCTTTTCATCTGAATCCGATGTATAGGATCTTTCGTGCTCCGATGAGATTTTCCCTTACACGATGGGATTTACCTAGTATTTCTCTTATGCAGTTACTTTGTAGATGCAATCCAATTTGTCGTCGCTTTCATAGTTGTGCATAGCTCCATGTAGCGCGATCCTTCTGCAAGGTTAAAAGGTACTACTACACATAGGGACTTTTTCTCAAAAATCATCTTGCACTTCTTCAGGTTTATTGCCCCATTCATGTTAGTGGCCCATTCGATTCATAATAGCGCATGCTAATGATTGCTATCATCAAAAATCTCTAAGACTTCGAAGTCTGCTAGCACACTCACTCCTTCAATATCTATTTCCATTCCCTGCAATCTCCCCATAAGTATTATCTTTTGCTGGTTCACCATTCCAGCTGGATACGAGACCATTGCAGTGTAGGCCTCCCCATGTGCCTCCATGTCTACTTCGACAAAACGTTAGCATTTGATCCTAGGTCTAGAAATGATTGGTCCATCTCATATTCTCCAATTTGCAAGATCAATTACATTTCTCTTCCCATCCTCGTTGTGTGCTTTCCAATCTTCTAAACTATGCACGATTCCCCTGGCGCAGTCCCAATGCATTGATTAATGAGTTCCTACAATCATTTTATAGCCTTTCTATTGTGCAACAACTTCATGCACATTTCCAGGAATGTCTTCAGCATCGATGGGTCCATTTTCAGCTTTGTTCTATCTTTTCTTTCTAAAGCGGAGGCATCAACGAGGCTCTTCCTAGCATCCATGAAGGTTTCCTTAGAAAGCTCCAAATTATATTCCAGTTCTTTCATGGGAGCCTTGCAAACCCAAGTATTATCTTCAGGTTTCCTGCCTTTATCATCCCATGTCATAATTGCACTTCAGAGCACAATGCTCACATTAGGATCTTCCTCGCATAGCTCATACCTCATAATCTATAGATTTTTAGTTGGGGGAGGTTGGAGCGCTCCCTTGTCGCCTAGCCTGGCTATCAGTGTGGGACAATCCTCCATCTCATGATCAAACAATGTACAATATAAACACGACAACTACGTTGGATTTGTGAAATCACAAGCATAATGTCTTGGCCCTCTGCAATTGTAACATATCAATTGTCCATGACCTCTTCCATTTCCTCCTCCACCTCAGCCACGTCCACGCCCCTGAAATATGGTTCTCGCCATCCTACATTCTGGTCAAGAGGCCGCATTTTGGTCTAAAATCTATAGGTGGGAATCCTATCCATCATTAGCTCATAGCTTCTATAGGTGCGCTCATTGTTTCCTACTAATCTACAAAAATTACAGAACCAATATTGCAAATTTGGTGTGTAATTTTGCAACAGATGATAGCTGTCCATAATATGCTTTCCTCCTATTTGACAAATTGTGTACCACCATCCAGGCGTCGCACTAGGCCCTGCTTGTGCCTCCAGCCTTAACGACATTGACCCTCCTCCTGCGAGCTAATTCACAAACACCAGGCAATGGTCGTTTTCATGTCGCTCAGCCTTATATTTAACACACCATACCTCTTCGCACACCTCTGGGGGAGCTGTCCTATCTTGTTTCAGACTCTACATCTCAAGGCATAGGCTTTTCAACTGAGCATGGATCTGCTAAACTCCCAGGTTAGGATCATGTATCGGGGTTTCATGAAGCCTCATTGTGATCTCCAAGGCCGTTTATTGAGTCGTTATCCTTTTTGGTGACAACGCGTTCCTTAAATGCAGCATTAGCGATGCTACAAACCATTCGCGATGTTGTCCATATGTGAAAGTCATATTGGTTTCACGAATTATGCCCTTTAGTCTCTGATCCAAATCCTAAGGAGTTTCACCTGGAAGAATTGTTATCTCCTTGAACCTAATGATCAACTGCGCCTATGACTTTGGCCTACTAAATTCTTTGTTCAACACAATTTGGATATCCATGAAGCCTGCATTCGGATTCTCATTATAGTACTTGATATAGTAAGTGAGGTTGAGATCCTGCAAAGTGTCGACCATAATTGCTTTCTTTATATTAGCATCTATAACTCCTTCTGTTTCACATGCATCCCTTACATGAACCAAAACTGGTCTAGAGATTCATTTCCTATTCCCTTGAATATAGGCAACTTCGTCACGCTTTCCATATCATCTCGTGGTGGTGGAAGTGGTGGTATGGGTAAATATGAGGATGAATGTGGTGATACTAGTGGTGGTGTGGGTGGGGATGGTATGCATTGAGTCCTTTGTCTTATCAAATTGATCACACTTCTTGGTGAGACCTTCAAAATCTCTCCCTCGCCCGTTCATGGAGGTGAATTCAAAGGGCTAGTCTCCAGTTCTGTACTTGCTTTGTTTCTATAAATTCTTCCACTTCACATAACCCTAAACATCAAGGTATTCACATAATCCTATTTGGACATAGTATCATTTTAATCCAAGTGTTCGGAGACTTAACGTACTTACCTTGTGGTCATTTGAGGAAGCAACATTCTACCTCGCTATAGCTGACTGAAGTATCTACCACGAACTCAGTCATGAATCCTCCTATAATTTGATCGAGCCAATGATCAACGGTGCATGCAATTTTATCCTCTAATGCTTCCATTTTGCGCACAACTCTAGGGTCCACACAATAGGATTATCATGTTTTCACTGTCCTTGGCTACCTACTAGCTTCATTATGCACTCATACAACTTAGTAGGAATAGGTGTGAAGAACATTTCATGGATATCAATGTACAAGTAGTAGTCTAACAACTTTTCCTTTGATAGTCGTAGATTCCTATTCTCCTACACCGCGAACTCATGGATCTTTCTATCCAACTAATCTCCAATTTCTTTCTTAGTTGGATTCTCATGGTACGACATCAAACATCTCTTATGCAGATCCGAGTCCCGACAATGAAACACTTTCTTGGCTTGTTGGGGCCTGACCCAGGTTTGGAGTTAATTATCAAAACAAATCCCTATACTACTGGCCCTTTCAGCAATAGTCCGTGGAGCACGGACTGAGGTCTCACTCTATGTAGTATGGGGGAGTGTTGGAACTAGGTTCTTGCACCCTTGAGATGTATGAGGGGTTGATTTGGTCAAACTGTGAGTCTCTTCACATAGGTTACTATGCATACTTCCATGGCTTTCGCACCCTAATACACTCGCCTTCTCGTAACCCTAACCATGGGTTGTCAGGCTTTCATGTTACTGGAGTAGTGATCTATACTATTCCCCTAACTCACACTTGAGATCTTACTTATCTTCTTATAAGAGTTAGTTATCTTCACTTAAACAAAATCCTTATATTATATTTACTTATTCAACACATTCATATGAGCTTGCATAGTAAATAAATAGTAAACTTTCTATTCATACCCAATAATGAATAAAACATGTAAAGATACACAGAAATATGGTAACACTTCTATTTTATTGATTCTTACCACTGTTGCAAACTCAACCTGCTATGCGCACTTAGCTGCAGAGCCTTATCGTACTCTATGACCCAATGACAGGACTTACACTTTAACTCAATACTTCATCGATTCCTTAGATTCATCCTTTAATTAGATTCATTCCTCTTTTCTCTTATACTTAGAGATTCACTTTATTTATACAATCCCATGGTCCACAAACCATGGGCGGATCTTTCAAACTGACATTATATTACAAAAACAAGGGCATACAACCCTATGACTCTATTATAACTTCGCGCTCTATGCCCACAATTCGTGGAGTCTTTACAATATACTTAGTCCAAACTTGGGATTTAAGCCCCAAAACATGCCTTGGGGGGATTCCACGCCCAACATGAGTAGTCAAAGCGTAAGTCTAAGCCTAAGTGGGATTAAAAAGGTAATGAAAAGACTAAAGGAAAGTGGGCGAAGAAGTGAGGAAGACTTTAGGATGCAAGTGACAAGGAGAATGTGGCATCTTATAAGAAGTTCAATCTAGTTGAAAGAGGACATGGATTTTAGCCTGAGGAGTAGAAAAAGGGTAATGGTAGGAATCCATTGAGTTTTGTACTTTTGGTGGAGATCATCACAGGAGTGATTGTCCATCACACAAGGGTGGTAGGCCTCAAATTTATAGTCTTTAGGAGGCACAAACAATTGGGGATGTTGGTGAAAGTATTCCTTGGATTTACGCAGTAGTTGATAATAGGCAGTCTAATCATGAGGCATCCATTATTGAGATGGAAGGTAAGCTCCATGATCAAGTTGTTTCCATTTTGATTGATATTGGACCAGTTTATAGTTATATCAGTCCTAAACTAGTGGATAAGTGTTGCTTGAATAAAGAAGTGCATGTTGAATCTTGGTCAGTGTAGTTGTCTATAGGGACTAAGAGAAGAGTTCATCATTTCACAAGTTCTTGTGCATTTGAGATGAACGGTATGGCTACATAAAAACATATAAGTGTGCTTCCTTTGGTTTCATATAGTATGATTTTGGGCATGGATTGGTTTTTCATTCACAAGACTAAAGTGGACTTCTATGATAAGGCTATTGAGTGCTTTGATGATGATCGAAAAAGGAAAGTCATATAGGGAATAAGAATCATATATCAGTGAGAATGGTTACAACTATGTCTGAATAGTGCAGTTATTCGAAGGGATCTATATTGTTTTTTGTTCATATTCCTAGTGATAAAGAGAAGGATGCTGAGGATGATGATGCCCTGAGGAAGTATACTGCTTTCTAGTAGTTTCAGGATGTGTTTCCTGCAGAGATTCTAAAGTCCCATACTCATAGAAAGGTGTTATTTTCTATTGAGTTGATTTTGGGAGGAACACCAACATATAAGGCACCGTACAGGACAAGTAATCTAGAGTTAGTGGAATTGAAGTTGCAGCTTAAGCAGATGTGTGATAAATGATACATAAGGCCAATTGTGTCACCTTTGGGTGCACCAGTATTATTTGTAAAGAACAAGGATGGTAATCTCATATTGTGCATTAATTATAGGTAGTTGAATAAGGTAAATATCAAGAATAGGTATCCATTGTCACGGATTGATGATTCTTTTATCAATTGAAGGGAGAAAAAATATTCTCAAAGTTTGATTCCAGATCAAGATATCATCAGGTGCACCTAAAATAAGAAGACATCTACAAGACTGAATTATGTATAAGGTATGGGTATTATGAGTTTTTGGTGGTTCCTTTTGCTCTTACCAATTCTCAAACCACTTTCATGTGTTTGATGAACAATTTGTTGCATCCTTGCCTGGCAAAATTTAGTGTTTATTGATGATATATTGATATGCTGCAAGTATGAGGAAGAGCATGTAGGTAACCTAGTAGCAGTGTCAATATTATTGAGAGACCATCAGTTATATGCCAAACTCAACAAGTGTAGTTTCTTTCAATCTTAGATTCACTACTTGGGACATATTATTTTCAAGGTGGGGATAGCAGTGGACCTTGAAAAGATTAAAGCAATCATGGGGTGGCCATCTCCTAGGAATGTGGATGAGACTAGATCATCTATGGGACTAGCAGGTTATTATAGCTGGTTCATCAGGAACTTCTCAAGGATTGCATATCCCATTACATATTTGCAAAATAAAGGGAATAAGTTTGAATGGATTGAGGAGTGTGCATCTAGTTTTGAGTAGTTGAAGAATTTTCTTACAAATGCTTTAGTTTTTAATATTACAGATCCTAATAAGGATTTTATGGTCTGTATAGATGATCACAAGTAAGGACTTGGTGGATTCTTGGTGTAGGAAGGGTAGATTGTATCCTATGAGTCAAGGAAGCGCAATGAGTGTGAGAAGAATTATGTGACTCGTGATCTTCGATTGTCAACTATCATTCATGCCTTGAAGGTATGGAGACATTATATTCCTTCTAGGAGGTTTGTCATTATGAGTGATCATAGTGGGCTAAGGTACTTGTTTGACCAACCCAATATGAATGTGAGGAAAGCTAGATGGTTGGCTATCCTCACTGAATCTGACTTTGAGATCAGGTACATCAAGAGGAAGGAGAGTAGAGTTGTAGATGATCTTAGTACGAGGGTGCAGGTAAATCATTTTTAAGCTAAGTTCATATGCGAAATATTTAGAGGAGTAGATACTGCCTATAGGGAAGCATGATGAGAGTTTCCAGTAGCTGAAGTAGAGATTGTAGTAGGAGGGTGAAGGTGAAAGAGATGAGTAGTATTGGTGAGATTTATGAATAGGATTTATGTGTCAGATAGAAGTGAGATTGAGAAGCTTCTCTTGCGGGACTTTCATTTCAATCTATATTGAGGACATCTAGGATACCAAAATACTTTGAGAGTAGTGAAGAATTTCTATCAATGGTTGAACTTGAAGAAAAAGGTGATTGAGTTTGTTGTGATATGTTTGGATTTTCTATAGGTGAAATAATAGTGTAGGTATCCAACAAGTTTGCTACAACCTATTCTAATTCCAGAATGGAAATGAGAGGTCATTTATATGGACTTAATTAAATGATTTCCAATGACATAAAATTAGCATGATTCCATCACAGTTGTGGTTGAAAGGTTGAGAAAGGTAGCTCACTTCATTCCAATTAAGTCTACTAATTCATCTAGTGAGATAGCTCATATCTTCATTGGGTAGATAGTGAGGTTGCATGGTATTCCGAAAAAGATCATATTAGAAAAAGACTCCAAGTTCACTTCCATTTTTTCGAAGGATTTGTTTGTAGGATTAGGGAGAGAGTTTGCTTTCAACACAACTTATCATCTGTAAAGAGATGGAAAAACAGAGAGGATTAACAAGAGTCTTGATAACATTTTGAGGATGTATGACATGCATCAATAGAGGAAGTGGGAGGAGTATCTTCCATTGGTAGAGTTTTCATATAATAATGGGCATAAATATTCCTTAAAGATGATTCCATTTGAGGCTATTTATTGGCATAGTTTTAGTCCTCATATTAGTTCGCGTCATCTAGTTAACATGGTGGTGATTAAAATGGATATGTTGGATGAGATGGAGAAGGAGATGTAGGTTATTAGAAGGAATTTAAAGGAATTATAGACAAATATAAGGGTTATGCATACTACAATAGATAATTCAAGATGTTCCAGGTTGCGGAGCACGTGTAATTATGCATTGAGCCCAAGAGGAGCTCCTTTAGGATTGGGTCATGTGCCAAGTTGGCATCTTGGTATTGTGGGCCTTTTGAGATCTTTGAAAGGATTAGAACACTGACCTACATAATTTCTTTGCTACCATTGGTAACATTTAGTGATGTTTTCCATGTTTCATTACTTGAGAGGTATGCGTATGGCATTGATCATGCGATTGATTGGTTTGTATTGCAAGTGTAACTAGAGGGATAATTACAGTGAAATCCACAATGCATTTTGCAATGGAAATAGATCATGCCATGGAAACAAAAAATCATGGAATTTAAGGTGCATTGGAAGCACTTTTGGCCCAATGAAGATACATGGAAGATGGCTTATGAGATGTGAGATTTGTATCATTCCTTATTTACTAGTTGAGGAGATGTGTTTGCTACATATGAGTTGGCTTATGTGTATGCATGTGTGTATTGTAAATACTGCAATGAGTTGTGTCATAAAGATCAAATAAGTAGTATGTTATAAATACTACAATGAGTTATGTTATAAAGTTTTAATAAGAAGTACGATGTTCATGGTTTAAGTGGTTTGGTATGATGTAAATGTTGCATTGAGTTGTGTTATAAACCTCCATGGGAAACATGCTTTTATATTTATAAGAATCACTGAAACTCGAGGTTCGTTTTCGCCCAAAGGGGAGGGTTTTATAACAACCCTTGGTTGATTTTCCATGAAAATAAATAAGACCAAGGTCATGGGATACATATTCCAGGCTAAATGGTGGGAAAACATTATAGTGGGAATCACTTGTGGTTTAATAATGCCTATGGAAAAAAAGGCATTAGAAAAGGAAAAGAGACAATAAATGGAATTCAATTATTAAAATAAATGAAAATAGGATAAAAGGGAGATGAAGAGACGCAAATATGCGTGCAAGGGAAATCAAAGGAAAAATGAAGGAAAATGAAATAAAATTGGAAATCAATGATAAAAAGACATCAGAGAAGTTGTTCATTTCTTTTGTTAGTTCAATTTTGCTTCTCTCCTTCCACCCTCTCATACTCTTACACACTTCGAGCATTCTTGGAGAAATCTAGCATTCAATTGGATTTGGATAAAGAAAGAAAAGGATAGCAAAGGAAGCGTATGGAGACAGTTCGATTAGAAAGTATAATAAGCTTACTTTGTAGGTAACATGCTGAATGTGTGATCCCACTATTGGTTTTTGTATGCACTGTATATGCATTTCGTTCCTTTGTTATGTGGTTTCATTGGAATGGATATTTGGCTGGATTGACAATGGTTTCATCCTTGCAATTCCATTTTCTAGATAGCGATGATGTTATGGGTTCCCCATTTCCTTTTCTAATTGGTTTTTAGGTTTCTTATGCCTACAGGTTGGAATAAATTCTTTGGAGCCCTAAAATAGCTTGGGTTCTTTAGATGTTGTGGATTGATATGGCAGATCTCTAGAGCCCTCTAATAGCTTTGTTTCCCTCGAGGCTATGGGTGGAGTTACGAGTTCCTGGAGCCCTAGAAAACTCAGGTAGAGACCAATCTCGTCGATGTTATTGATTTCTCAATCATTTAGGTGAGATCACTATGCTTGGGGATTGAGGTGGTTTGGCTTCTAGAACCCCTTGTTGGTTCTATTTTTGTTTAACCCTTATGATTCCACATTCATTCTTGGAATATGGAACAAGGTGATTGGCTGAAAGAGATATTTGGTTCATCCCAATCTATGGTTGGGTGCTATGTGGGATTAATTGACTTGCTTGCAATTTTCATATGTTAATACAAGTTTTTTTCTATTGTGATACATGGGCACTTGTATTGGTTAATATGGTGATCATATGGATGATTTTTCATGGGTTATAATCTTCATATCTAATGGTTATATGCATGATTCTATTATGTGCTCTATTTATGTCTCTTCTTCATGATTTGATAGGTTATTGGATGGTTGATGAATGCATGGACTAACAAGTGTTTTGTAGCTATATTCTGATGACATAGAGCATTCTTGGTTATTCTTAGATGAATTTCAAAATTTTATGATCACATATGCATTCATGACCTGTAGCTTTCATGTTTACTATATGGTTGACAAAATGTCTATCTCTCACTAGGCATGTATTATCCAATATCTTGCTCAAGCTTTGATCGTTTAACATTGTTATCATCATTGTCATAATTCTAGAAAGTTATAGGTAGTTCTGGGTAGTGGTGTAGAGGCTAGCCTAAAACATTGGCGTACATCTTCTGACCACATGCAAAAAACAGAGGAAAATAGGTCCAACTACATGCAGGTGGGTTTATAGGTGTAGTTGGAGCGTCATAACTTCATGCACAAAGTGTGAAGGGTGCGTTTGGGGAGTACACCTAGTGAAAAAGAGTTCCAACTTAGGGATTGACCACATGGGGTTGATGTCAAGCTCCCACGTGATTTGTAGTCTTTCAGGTATGTCGTTATGTTTTTTTTTTGTAGGACCCGCTTCCATAACTCAAACTTGTAGATTGTGTCATATTATAGTCACAATATGCTCATGTTTACCTTGAATGTCTTATCAAAGTGGGTAAATGTGGGAGGAGGCATTAAAGGTTCCCTTGCTCAGGTTATCTCAACATAATATAATAACAAATCTTTCATAATACCTAATTGATGCTCTAGCTAACTAACAGAATCCAATGAACCAATTGAAAAACATAAATTATAATTACTCCTCGTGATTTGTAAAAAATTACATGGAAAACCTACCATAAATACCTTAGTAAAACCCATTAATAAGCTAGTCCATTGATCTCAGATAATAAATGTTACTCCTCCATTCATAGTAGAAGTTCATCATGGCTATAACTTTTATAGAATACTACCTCTCCTAACATCTCCTTAAGCCCCCAATACAACTCCAATATTAACAAATATTAGTTGCACCTCGCTCATTCTAAACCAAAGGTTGGTATCTAACTTGATAAAGAGTCCATCATGCATATATCATAGATTTACCCTTCTTCCGTACACACCTCATGTTTGATGTCATAAAATATTTGTTGGAATTTTAGAGAAGTGTGTGCCCGATGCCTATTTTCTACCTCCTCTACTTTGGTTCATGCATGTGTGTTGTTGAGCATATCATAGCCTCCTAAGCCTTATCAAAAGCATGTTGTCTTGTGAGGCATGTTACAATGTAATGGTTCTTTTTGTGGAGTAGTAATTCCAAACAAAGGATGAGCATAGGGAAAGGTAGGAAACACCCACATGGGAGTGAAAAACTAGAGGAAGGGGGATGCCACGTCACTTGGGTATGAAACTATCTTGGGGCCACTTATTATTTATGGAGAGACCAAATGTGTATAGTTCACTGTGAGGGAATTTCATGCAATATCAAGGATGGAGAAATGCTTAACATGAAAATATTTCATTTTTCAAGAAAGGCACTGGTGAAATTAACTTAGGGAAACCCATCCAATTGCTAGGATATGCAGTGATGCTCTATGTGTAAGAATTGAGAAAAGAGAAAGAAATATAGGCCCGATCCTTTCCCAAAATGAAGAATGGAAACATGTAAAGCAATAACCCACTATACCTAATAAATCCGAAGCCTACATCCAATGGTCACTCCTTTCAAATATAGAAGCATTTTCTAGATTGGAGCAAGTTTATCCCTAATAGTTTTGGAAAATTTATTTTTTTCTATGGTAGCTATCATCCTAAAAATGATGTGGATTGTGAATTAAATTCACATGGATCTACTATAAAGTAACATCAACTAAGTATTAATGATAATACTAACCATACATTGATCCTAAACTTCAATGTTCATATCTAATTGCGGAGATTCATGACACATATTAGTAAGTTCATGTGGAGGGAATGTGAACAAACCTCATCCTTGTCACTACCAATGTCCCATATAGCAATGATGGGTAAAGTCTCCGTTAATGAAATTGTGGTCACCCTCATCCAGAAGTTTCTCAACCATAGTTAAGTTAAAGTTGTTAAAGTCAACAAATTTAGCATAAATATTTTTATAGAATAAATTTAATATTTAATATCATTTTAAGTGTCTTAATATTTAAATTTTATTATAACGTTTATAAGTGTCTTATAAAATTGTAATACATGTTTAGTGGTATTTTTAACTATATTTTATTAGCAATGTTACTAACAACAAATGATGCCACAATGCGAGGAACAATAAACAACACCACATTGTGAAGAACAAGAAATGATGTTGCAATATGTTGAACAAAAAATGATATTACAATTTGTTCAGAAGCGAATCATGTCATAACGCACTTAACAAAAACATATTTCACTATATGATGAACAACAAAAGACATCACAATCTGACAAAAAAAATGTTATTCCAATGTGATGAATGACAAAAAATGTCAAAGTATGATAAACAAGAAGTATCGTCATAATGTGATGAATAACAAACAACATCACAATGTGATGAATAACAAATTTCATCTTAATATGATGAATAATAAATAATGTTGCAAAGTACTAAACAATGAAAGATGTCGCAATGCAATCAACATTATATATCATCAGAATGTGATGATTAATAAATAATTATAGAAATTGATGAAGCATAGATGACATTAGAATGATGAATAATAGATTGCATTGCAATGTGGAAAAAAAATAGCATTTTAATACATTGAATAATAAGCATTGCCAGAATGAGATAAACTATAAGCAATATCACAATGTGATTAACATCAATTATCATTGTAATTTGAGAAAAACTAATGTTTTGTTGCAACAAATAAAATCATTGAAAACAATGGTCAAGCATGATTAACTAAGTCAATCATGATTATCGCTTTTTTGACTAAGTTCCAATACAATCAACCATGGTTATATGTGGTCAAGGATAACCAATCATAAACTAGAAGGTTAACCATCTCCAATATGGTTAAGGTGACCAAAAAGTCTCAATTAAGGTCAATCATGGCCAAACCATGAGAAATGATGGCCAATGGTTAACATCCCATACTATGCTTAACCATGATCAACACTTCTCAATGTACATCATGGTCAGCAATGGTCAGCCATATGTTGGAAATAATACTCAGAGGGGGGGTAAATCAGTATTATGAGATCAATAATTTAATTTCCCAAACAAATTTGTATACATTACTTTAGCTAAATGAAATAGCGGGTATATGCGACTGTACTTAAAGAAACTAGCGTATATGCAGAGAACTTTTGATTCGCCCAATTTATCATGCACTGAACTTTAACGAGTATATCAAAGATTTATTAGACAATGTAGTAAAATAAGAATAAAGCATCACAAATAAGTAACACACATGAACACCAAGATTGATCTGGATTTAAACAGGAATGCAATAAAATACAAAGATAACCATAAAGACAGATATGCAACAGAAATAATACTTAATTTCATTACTGTGAAATATTGAAAAATGGTTACAAACAGAAATGGAAATAAACTAGCTAGGGTGATGGTAGCTTATCTCTGAGAAGAGATGTGGCGACTACATGCCTCTGAACTGTAAAGGGTACATTATGGCGGACAATATGTCCTTTTACAAAATGTGACTTGTTACTTATAGTATTTTCCAGTTACAATACCATGGATCAATTTCATGGGTGAATTAATACCATCGGTGGATTTTACAATACCACTCGCAGATGCCATTTACAATATCATGGGTAAATTCCATGGGTCGATGAATAATATGGGTGGATGAGTACCATGGGTTGATGCCATTTTCCATTCGGATCATTCCTCCCTCCTTAAGAAGCAATGGTCCCCAATGCATTAAGTTCCCTCCTGCGAAGCCTTTGTTGAATATGAAGAGCCACTGAAGATAAGGGTTTTATGTGGTTAACCCATAACCATGATAAACGAAAATCCAAGGATAAAGATACCCTGTAATGCTTGTGACCAACTGTGATGATGACGGTATGCGGCCTAGCAAATGGACTTCGATGAAGTGTGGGTTTGTGGATGCCCCATAACCATGACGAATGAAGATCCGAGGATAGAGATACCCTGTGATGCTTGTGACCAACTATGATACTAACAAAGTACGGCCTAGCAAATTGACTTCAATGACAAGGATTTTATACGGTTGACCCATAACCGTGATGTTGGTTGTTGATGAAGTAACAAGTGCCTACATAGCCTCGGATGGGAGGGCATGTCTACAAATAACCCAAGTCTAATGCTACTATGCTAAAACTGATGAATGTGAAGCACGTGCCTACTAAAGTGGGGTGGGAGGTCATGTCTGCAATGGAACCCGCTCTGAATGATGCTCCATAATTAAAATGGACATAACTCGGCCAATATAACTCATAATATTTATTATAACCTATTTTTGGAAGCAGAAGGATCATTTTTTATCTTCGCATCAGTTGGAAATCCTTATGTTGACACTCCGAGATCTCAGATTCGCGCTGCAACAGTTTTGTCGTCACAAAAATTCTGATAAAATAGCTGATTTTAAATCAGCGATATCTCCCACATCCGAACTCCAATTTGACCCATTTGTTTTTTGAAATTTGGTGATTTTTTGAAAGGAATCCAGATCTGGTATTTGTTTTTGTAAATTTTGTACCAAATGTTTCAAATCTGATCTGCAAAGTCACCGCCCAAAAAACAAAATCCTGCAAAAAAATGAAAAAAGTAAAATTCTTCTTGCTTGACCGAAGAAAGTGCTCTCTGGAGGTTTTGGCACATGCCTGAAGTTTGTTGAATATTCCTGCAAAATTTGAAACTATGGATCAAACCCTCATTGCCATGGAATCATAACCTGCTCTGATACCATTGATCCGGATTTAAACAGGAACATAATAAAATACAGAGATAACCATAAAGATAGATATGCAGCGGAAATAATACTTCATTTCATTACTGTGAAATACTGAAATATGCTTACAAACAGAAATGGAAATAAACTAGCTGGGTGATGGTAGCTTATCTCTGAGAAGAGATGTGGTGGCTACATTCCTCTGAACTGTAAAGGCTACATTATGGTAGATAATCTGTCCTTTTACAAAATGTGACTTGTTACTTATAGTATTTTTCAGT
>APFE030237354.1:0-16117 GCA_000404065.3 Pinus taeda
AATAGACCAGTTTGGAAGCCTTTATGGCTCTAGCTGTTTTCTACTTGGGTCAATATGTTTTGCAATATTAAATAGTTAAATACTATTTATGGACAGTTGTGGGCCCAGTCAATATATGGGTGATTTTTGGACATAATTCAAAACTTATTTAAACATAATGTTATTTATTTCTGTTTAAATTTTGGTTTCAAAAGTCTTAATCACTGGTGGTTTGGTGGGACCAGTATTATATCAACTACTGGTCCCTGCACAAGAATAGGAATCTCTCCCCTACATGCTATAGAAAAATTAAAGAAACAAACTGCGGAAAGAACCGTCCCTGGGATATTTACTGAGGGAGGGCGCCATGTAAAGTCCTCAAAATTTAAATTTCAAATGCCCGGATTGCGTCTTGAAAAGTGAATTCAAAATTTAAATCCTGAATGACCTTGAATGACCGGCATTGTGTTTTTGGCAGTGAACTCATGGTTATGTTTTTTTATCGTTAATTAATGTATTAGGGAGTGTTAGGGAGTATATGTTAACTTTTAGATTTAGATAAATATAAAATCTTAGGGAGTATCTGTTTATTTTTAGATTTAAATAAATATAAAATCTAAAAATTAACCTATAATATCTAATGCATTAATGAAATTATAGCTCTATAAATTTTAATTGTTAAGCAAAATGTTACATAAATGACCATGTGATGGTGATGGTAATAAGATGCTATGTTAATGGTCATTTGTCAATACCTTGACAGCTGTATGCGTATGCGCCATAGGGTTGGCAGAGCCATATTTCTCATGCCATTGGGCCATAAATGAACAGCGGGTGTATATGTTTACGGTTCAATTTCAACTTTAGCAAAATCTAATAGTAAGCATATACACCCGCAGTTCATTTATAGCCATAGCGTAGAATTTATTCACGGCCCATAAAGTTTGCATAAATTTTTTCAGATAATTAAATTTGGTGATTAACGTCAATGTCCGTTTATGTAAACTGAGACGGAGCAGTCGGCCGGAGCAGCCACGTAAGCCGGTTCTGATAATCTCTAATCGGAATAAGGGTTGCCCGCCAAAAGGCACGTTAACTAGCATTTGGCACTCACAATCTTCTTTCCTTGGCGTGTTTTACGTAAACCATTCTATGGTGTTATGTCAAGAATTTTAGCATTGCATGGAATTCATAATAGCCTTGTATCCTATTCCATTTGTAAATTCGTGCGAAAAATTTACCTTTTCCATACGAAAAAAACGTTATTTGTATTAATATCAGTGAGAGGTTACAAAATTCACAGATTGTCCGCCAATCACATGCCAAACCAAACATTAACAATTACAATATGTTCTAAGTGTTTTATCAAGAGATATCTCCCCCTATATACAGTATAAGGAAAGATCAAAAGTATAAACGAGTTGGGGAAACTGTGTCTGGTAGTATCATTATGGATGGATAATCAGCCTATACTAATATCAAAAAATAAGTTCCTCTGGCAATAAACACCATCCGCAAAGGAGAAACCTCACTTTGTAGAGGACAGTGTGAGAAGCCCAGTGGAAAGAAAGTTAACAACATGGAGAAATAGGAAAAAGGATTCAGATTTATGTTCCTAGGAGGATAAATTTCTCCATGTTGTATGTGATATTTTCCAGAAGTATATCCATATACCATTTACCTGGCTCAAGTGATAGCCCTTTCTTTGATACACTGTAAGCTTGTTCTTTGTGATCTGTCCACATGTTGGATAGAGTAACCCTTTTGTATCTGCCCGAAAAACTCAATTCTTTTCATCCATCATGTAAGGTGAGGATTTTTTATGGAAATTTTTCTTAAGACATGGTCAATTGTGATTTTAGAGTCTCCATAAATATGCAGATTAAAAATGTTTAGAAATTTACTGAAACATAAAAGACCCAAAAGTGCCATTACCTCTGCTTTGTTATTAATACCTTTCCCTCAGTTTCCGTAAATGTTTATTTTTTTGATTTTCTTTCATGGAAATGTAGATACCACAGTCACATATGTGCTGTCCCGTGGAAAAATCCCCTTACATTCCCGTCAATGTTGACCTTTAGCAAATGAATAGATTTCTTGTGTTTCTAGGCCACATGAGTTTTATCCCTTGAAATTATGTGCAATGGGAACAGTTATTGAATAAAGATATGGTAAATACATTGATAATGTATTCCTCAGTTGCCGAATAGTTGAAGCTTATAGGTTTAATTCACATGACGTAGGGTAATCTTGATGTGAATGTTTAAAAGGGCTCCCAAAGATGACTTGGCTTGTGGAATGTTGCTGAAAATAATAATGAAGTGTAGAGTTGTTCAATAGATGACGTGGAGGGTGGATGCACTGCATAACCTACGTTATAAATTGGTTATCGTATCCCTCCATGTGTGTAACTGAACAAGGGTTAAGTCAACACAGAACCGAACATATATTTAATAAGTTCTCTGCAGATTTAGTGGTTTTCATGGAATGACATAACCCTCAATCTTGCGCTGAAACTGTGGTGACCCCATATTAAACAGATAATTATGTACATATCATCTATATATTTTAAAAGCAACCTGCGTGATGTTGCTAAATAAAACTTGCAATGCATTTTAATATCCACAAAATGATTTCAATTCGATATGTATAACATAAATCTTCAGGTCTTGATTTCAAGTTTCATCATATATTTACATGTATATACATAATGGTGGCTTATTAAGTGTTTATAATGCGCAATATATATTCGGTGAATGAGTGAGAGTTTTATTGTTATATACATATACACATGTATAAAAGAAAGGATTTAATATCTACCAAAAGGTTTGAAAGATACGCAATAAAATAATAATATTCTAAGAGATATATAATATAAATGTTATGTTATAGGTTTTATACATATATAAAATTAATTCATTTTATTATAGTATAGTATATTTTAATATTAATAGAACATTTTTATGTACGGAGTTTATTTATTTATATATATATATATATATATATATATATATATTTTGATATTTAGAAGAGAAAATGAATTATGGAAGTATTATGAAAAGAGAACATGGAGGCGCGGTGGACTGGTAAGAGTTAGGGTTTATAGAAACAAATCAAGTGTTGGATGCCATGGAGGGGTGTAAGGGGAGCACTACTCCTTCTTACAGTCATGTAGTCTCCAGCTGTAGCAAGAAATCGCTGTAGGCTGAAAAAGGATTTTTAGGAGGAGGGAAACTAGACAATAGAGACTCACACGAGTAGAATAATAGGAGGGCAGAAGCTAGAAGAGAAAAAGGAGAAGAGAAAAAGAATCAGGAAGCAGTAAACAAAAACAAAATGATCCATGTAAGCCTAAGACCACTATCACACCCAGAGTGGTGTTAAGTGATCCAGCGCTGCAAGTGCATAGGGATCACATGACGACTTACACAATCATTTGTAAATTCATAGGGTTATGGCCAATGGAGAAGGCGCTACAGGCATGGATTAAAAATCACTGGAAACCTAAAGGGGATATAGACCTACACCTTGGATGAAAGGGTTTCTTCACTGTAGTTTTCACTAACATTGAGGATAAAGACAATGTGTTTGAAGGAGGGCCCTACTTTTATGCAGCTGCAAGCCTCTATATGTGGCTTTGGATGATGAATTTTGTCCCGGAGCATGAGACTTTCACTTCGGTCCCAGTTTGGGCATGGCTCTACTCCTTACCACTAGATTACTGGCAACCAGA
Source organism: Pinus taeda (assembly GCA_000404065.3). Lineage (NCBI taxonomy): Eukaryota > Viridiplantae > Streptophyta > Pinopsida > Pinales > Pinaceae > Pinus > Pinus taeda. The sequence goes on from APFE030237354.1 coordinate 3,713, forward strand.
ATCATTATCAGCAATAGGAAACAAACTAAGGCATTTTGTTAAAATATCTGAGGCAACTAGAAGGGGAAAGTACACTTCCTTTGCTCGTATATGTCTGGAGATGGATCTCTCTGGAGCTCTACCAGATGAAGTGATCCTGGAAGTTTTTGATGAAAAATGGGTACATGTAGTGGATTATGAACATGTTCCTTTTAGATGCCGCAAATTCCATGAACATGGGCATCTATTCAGGGACTGCCCTCTCAACAGTAAAAAGAGCAGAAGTAAATTTATAGTACGGAAAGAAACTGATAGCTTTCACAAGGTGGGAAATAAAGGTAAATGAGGGAAAAGGTTACAGATAAAAACAACAACAAGGAAAATCAGACAAGACGGAACAAGTATAAGGTACTAGAAGAAGAAGAGGAGTTAGAAAAGGAAAATTATAGCATGGAGGATAGCCCAGGGGAGAAGGAAAAGGAAGAAAATATGGAGAAGATACAGGATATTAACCAACAAAAGGAGACTATGATGAGAAGCATGGAACTTGAAATGGACCAAGAAATGACCTCGAGCGAGGTGGAAACGAAGGATCATGAACTACGGGATATTCTCGAAAGAGGACATCTAGATCTGGAAAAATTCCTGAAACAAGGAACCAAGGAAGGTATGGATTCATTACCTCAAGAGGAGTTTAATAGAGTGCAACAGCTGTTTCTGTGGAGAACTCAGGCAAAAGGGTTGGGAGGTAAAAGAAACCTCGAGAGATAGGACAACGAAGGAGTGAAAACCTTGAAAACGACATCAAGACTCGTTCCCAGAAACCCAAGAAGGAAAAGTGGTAGAAAGAAACAAAACGAATTACTGATAGAATGTGGAAAACTAATGATAGATTCAGGTAAGATGAAAGATCTAACCAGCTATTCTTTTACAAATCTTTCTTAATGAAGTTCACATATTGGAATATTAGAGGTCTAGGAAATAAAAGGAGGCAAAGGAATCTTAACAATAAAATGAAAGAAGAAACACCAGACATGATTTTCATCTCAGAAACTAAATGTTCAATTCAAAAAATAAGAGAAATACACAAAAAATGGCTTAATAGATATGAATTTCTAGAAGTCAAAGCAGACAGAACAACAAGAGGTATTCTCACACTTTGGAACCCTCAAAGAATAGGCATAGTGGATGCTTAAGAATCTAGGAATTATTTACCAATGGTTATTTAGCCTTTGGGAGACAGGTTAATTTATTTAATCAGAAATGTTTATGGTCCATAGAAGCCTAATGACAAACTCAGACTAATTACTTCTCTGGAGGATCTAAGAGATAGACATTCAGGAATACCATGGATTCTGGGAGGGGACTTTAACATGATCAAATCCCTGTCAGAAAAAAAGGGTGGGACCAGAACTCTAGATAAAGACTCTATAGCATTTCAAAATTTTATAAACAACATGAAGCTAGTTGACACAGATACAAGTAATGGCCTCTTTACCTGGAACAACAAAAGAGGAGGAGAGTCTCAAGTATCCTCAAAGCTAGACATATTCATTATCTTAGAGGACCTTAAGCTCACATGCCTTGATATGACAGCGAGGATTCTCCCTTTTGGTGGCTCGGACCATTGGCCTATTCAACTTGAGGCGTCATGTATACGAACCCCAAAAAATAGACCTTTTCGGTTTGAAAATATCTATCTCACCCATCAAGACTTTATTAGCAACATTGAAAAATGGTGGAGGGAAGATTTGTAGATCCAGGGGACGAGAATGTTTCTATTACACAAAAGATTGAAACATATCAAAATCAGGATCAAAGATTGGAATAAGAATGAGTTTGGCAATATTTTTGAAGCTAAAAAGGTTTTTTGAAAGGAAAATGTCGGAAATTAATCAAACCCTAATCGGCTTTTATGGGGAAAGAAATTAACAATCTAACAAACATCAACATGAATGGGAGGACTTATGCAAACAAGAGAAAATATTTTGGAGACAAAAATCAAGAGTATAATGGCTAAAAGAAGGGGATAGAAACACAAGGTTTTTCCACAGATCTATAATGGAGCACAGGTCTCACAATAGGATGTCAACAATCAAGAATTCTAGAGGCAACCATCTCAATACCCACAATGAAATAGAAGTTGTGTTGGTTCGACATTTTCAAGGCATAGCAGAGGAACCTATCTTGGATAGATCACACTTCACAAAGCACATTCCTAAGCTAGTAACAAGAGAAGACAATCATAATCTTAATAGGCCAGTGAATGAAGAGGAGGTTAGTGAAGTCATCAAAGATATGTAGAATGGAAAAGCGCTAGGCACGAATGGTTTCAATGTAGATTTCTTTAAAGCATGTTGGAGTATTGTCAAGCAAGATATATTGAATGTGGTGGAGGACTCTAGGAATAATAGAACAATATTGAAGGTGCTCAACACATCCTTCATCTCCTTAATTCCAAAACAGGACAACGCTATGACACCAGACAAATTTAGACCTATAGCTTTATGAAATGTGGTGTATAAAATAATTTCCAAGATAATTGCCAATATACTTAAACCCCTTCTTCCTACTCTAGTTTGTGTGGAGAAAACAAGATATGTGGAGGGCATACAAATTCTCAATAATATCATTCAAGCTCATGAGGTGGTTCACTCAATGATAAGTAAAAGGCAGGCAGGAATGATTATTCAATTGGACCTAGAAAAGGCTTATGATAAGTTAAATTGGGCCTACATCAGGAAGGTCCTTCTAGCTTATGGATTTGACCACAACTGGGTAAGATGGGTAATGGCCCTGGTGACTACCTCTAGTTTTTCAATTCTACTAAATGGTTCTCCATCAAAGACCTTTAATCCTTCAAGAGGCCTTAGGCAGGGAGATCCTCTCTCCCCCTTTCTCTTTATTCTTATGATGGAAGGACTAGGCTGAGCTATTAAGTCTGCTAAAGGTAATATCCAAGGTCTCAAACTATGCAGGAACGGACAATCTTTAACCCATCGATAATTTGTAGATGACACCATGCTATAGGGCATTCCCACGATCAAGGAAGCACTAGCTTACAAACAAATCTTGCGAGACTTTACTATGGCAACTGGTATAGAGGTAATCCTCTCCAAATCAAGATTTTCTTTTTCAACACTAACATTGCTATTTAGAGAAATATTTCCGGAATTCTGGGCTTTCAAAGAGAGATGCTACCATCCAAATATTTGGGAGTACCGCTCACAGAAAAACCTCTGAACAAGAGAGTATGCGAGCCAGTGATTAATAAGCTACAGGACAAGAATCGAAAATGGACAAGCATGTCTTTGAACTTGGCAGGCAGGCTGGTGCTTACAAAAGCAGTCGTTCAATCAGTTCCCATATTCATGTTTTCAGCCCTTCCAACTCCAAAAGGATTTATGCAACAATGCAGAAATATCCAAAGAGATTTTCTTTGGGGCAAAGGAGAAGAAAAGAATAAATGGGCCTTGGTAGCCTAGGAAAATATATTTAAACCTAAAACACACAGAGGTTTAGGAATGGATGATCCTGAAGTGATAAACAAGGTTTTGGGGGAAAAATTATGGTGGAGATGGATAAAAGATTTAGATGCTCCTTAGGCACAAATTTGGAACCAGAAATATGAAAGTAATTGGCAAGACAAGGACCATATAAGAATGTCTGGAATCATAAAAGGCTCCCACATCTGGAATAAAGCTTGGGAGAATAGAGGCATAGTTCAAAAAAATAGCTTCTGGGAAATTAGAGTTGGAGACCTTACATGGTTTTGGAAGAATAAATGGTAACAGGAACCTAAGTTGTTAAGAGAAGACTTTTCAGATCTCAAGCATGATACTGACACCAAAGGGTTACTCCGATTAAATGAATTTTTGGATTAGAAAAATAGCGGAGGAAAATGGAGAACTTGGAGAGAAACATATAACGGGGATAGTGGTCCCTTGAAAGCATAGGTTGATGCTCTAACAACCATCTTGGATCAAATAAAGATCATGATATCAACTGATTCTGACCAACTAAGATGGGGCAATAACAATGAAGGAACCTTTAACCTTAAAGAGGCAAAACGCATATCCCTTGAGCTTGATTCTATAAAACCGGATGGGGTTTGGAAGAATCTTTGGAAGAACCAAGGATGGATGAAAACCAAACTGTTCATGTGGCTAGTGCATCATAAGAAAATTGTGGCCTGAGAGAAAATCTCAAAAAGTGGTGTTTCTAGCCCATCCAAATGCTAGCTATGTGAATCACAAGATGAAACTATGGAGCACCTTCTCAACCTCTGCATATTTACTTCCATGTTGTGGGATGGGATTGCCTCAATATTTAGACAAAAAGATAAGGACAGAGGAAGCATTACCAATACCCTAAGGAATTGGAGGAGAAACTTCTCTCATTATGAAACGGTAAACAAACTTGGGCTTTAGCTCCCAGCTTCCTAATTTGGGACGTCTGGAAAGAATGCAACAATAGAATTTTCAAAAATAAAAATAGTTCCTCCTAGAGTAGCATGGAACAAATTTTAAAACAGCTCAAGGAGACGGTTGAGATTTTAATGAAAACACCCCCTAAGAACCTCCCTTCAAATGTTGATGTGCAGATACTACTTCAGTTGGGTATGCAGGGGCATATTCCTCCGGGCAATAATAGATTGGTAGAGCAACCAGTGACTGATAAAGATTTCTACCATCCTCCCCCTTAGGGATATATGAAATGTAACATAGATGGGGCCTCAAAAGGAAATTCAGGCATGGCTAGTTATGGGGGAGTGATAAGGGATGAAAAGGTCTATATACAATACATTTTTCATTGTAATTTGGGAAGGACACAAACAATATAGTGGAGCTAATGGCCCTAGAGAAATGTTTAGAAATCTTAAAGAATGACAATCTTCAGAACATTATAATTGAAGTAGAATATGAGTTGACTATCAATTCGGTCAAGATAATTTGTTGTGGTTCAGCTCTAGAAAAAGTCTCAAGACATTGGAGGCTTCTTCAGGTCTATTAAAAAATCCATCTCCACCTTCAGAACATGAAAACCTTAAGGTTCACGCATGTGCGCAGGACTGCCAATAAATTGGCGGATATACTAGCCAATAAAGGTGCTCTATGTGCTAAGAACAGTGATAAGTATAGATGGCAAGAGGTTCGCCAAGGTAGATTAAGGGATGATTCCCTAAACCAACCAACTGTGGACCGAGAAATCCATCAAAACAGGGGGTGCTAGCAAATCGCAAGAGATGGATTTTAGTAGATACACAATCAACAAGAAGCAATTTTCCTGGGGTAATTTTGAAAATGACATTCAGCCCTTTATCAGCTATATCAGCCCAAAACAGCTCAGACCCAGGATTCTAGGGTGGGCGATGATTTACAACAAGAGGATTTATTTAAACTATCTTTCACCACAGATCAACTCATCTTTTCTTTGCAGGGAGATGGGGTGGGGAGTTTCCAGGCAGAAGGAACAGTGGAATTCCTACCATAGATATGGATATGTTGGAAATGGACGCAGCGAATCAATGATTTTTTAATTCATACCACAGCTATGATGGTTTTAGGGTTTATAGAATTTCTCATTACCTGAAGCAGTTTAATTGAAATGAGCCCGATGCCACTCATTGATCGACACTTGTTGCAGGAAGGAAAGAGAATACCGCCTTTATTGGGCGGGTGTTCCTCATGCTTTTCTTCTATTCGATATCCCTCTCAATCGTTGGATCGAACAGTTGGGGATCAATGGTTGAGATTCAAGGTGCATGTTGGTGGGTTTGAGTCAGATCCTATTTCATCTTTATGTCCACCTCTAGGTATTCTATACCGCCCTCAAGGTGGTTTTAGGTTCATCGGGTGCCCTCAACTCTAGAAGTGGTTTCCTAGAAATGAGCCCAATGCCACTCATCATGCAACATGTGGCTCTAGCAAGAGAGAGAATACTGCCCTTATCGAGTGGGTATTCTCATGGCTTCTTTTCCACTCGATATGTATTTCAACTGTTGGATCTTGCAGTGGTGGATCAATGGCCCGGGATCACTATGCATGTTGGGGGGTCCGGGTTAGATACTTGGTTTCCTTAACGGGCCCAATTTCTATTTTTTCTGGGCCATATCTCCTTTTTAAATACACTGCTATGTGAGAAGGGGACATGTACTTTTGTATCATTTAGTTTCTCACTCGTTGGATCTTGGAGGATGGGTCGAGTGATTCAATAGTCTCTTGGCTTAGGTTGTGAGCCGTTGGCTCTTTTCCCAAGGCATCTAGAGATAGCCATACCTTTGGCCATTTTCTACCCAAGGTTTTTTGTTTTTTATGTAATCTATTTTATACAGAGAAATGAAAAGAAGTTTCGACTCTTGCTTAAGCAAAAAAATAATTATGGAAGTATTATAAAAAAATATAATCGAACTAAAAGCAGATAACTTCAAATAGGTGCAACAAATTAAGTGGTCAGGATAGTTTTTAATCAATTTGTCAAAGTTGAAAAGTAGAGATAAACATAACAATGGAAATTGATGAAAAATAATACTATCAAGCAATCAAAACAATAACTCCTAGGATCAAAACAAGAGAATGTGACCAAAACGTCATGCTCAAACCCTAAAGGACCAAGAAGCATCAAAGCTAGATAATAAGGATAGGGGAAGCCATTGACTAATCAAGTGCAATTTGAAGGGAGAACTTTTCAAAATTTCTAATTGGGGCCCCTTCATTTTGGTCAAAATTTAGGGGAGTTATTGGTGGACCAACAGTGGGCATAGGTTTTATCATGGCCAAAGTGGCCATATAAACCTCTACTATGTTTTTCTTTCGACATATTATCTCTCATTGAACCTCTAGGCATGCATAATTGGTTTCCCCTAAACAACATTTTGTCCTGAATCGTATATTCGATCTAAGGAGTTCTATCTCTTAGTAGTATATTCTCACATACCTCATAATCTTCTCTAAATTTTAGGTCCTCCTTGTACATTTCTTTGAGATGTTCAAATACGAAAGTGTCCACTTGAAATTCCTACAAAATTAAACACCTCCTTCTCCAATCATTGACAACCTTTTTAGCATTCCCACTAATATGTTTATGAACCAAAGTAAAACTTTACGTGAACTCAACCCATTTGGAATTCCTCCAATTTAATTTATCTTGCTTGGTTATAAACTACAAAGAATTATTATCAGTATACAAAGCAAATTCCCTAGGCATGAGATAATGCCTACATATTTTCAGGGCTTGCATCATTGCATAAAATTATTTAGAGTATTTAGAGTATTTTTCTTTGTTTTCATTTAGTTTCTCTCTAAAATATTCAAAATGTTTATCCTCTAGATTGAGAATAACACCAATGGCCATTCCACTTGCATCACAATTAACTTGGAGAGTTTTTCAAAAACTAGCCAGAGCTAAAATCGATTTCTCAATTAACTTCTCCTTCAATAGTTCAAATGCTCCATCAGATGCATTAGTCAATTTAAATGGTTGTTCCTCCTTTTTAATTGTCTCAAAAATAGGTGCACATCTATGGATGAAATTCCTAATAAATATTCTATAAAAAAATGACAATCCATGTAAACTTCTTAACACATGAATGTTGCTCTAGGTAGGCCATTCCTTCATAATTTTTACCTTTTCTAGGTCCATCTTTAATCCTTCCAAAGATATTATCAAAAATAGGTAGGTTAACTATGTTGCATGAACATTTCTTCAAGTTTATTGGGAGTTTCTCTTACTGCAACATCTTCAAAACCAACTTCAAGAACCTAAAATTATCTTCCCTAGTTTTTCCTAAATACAATAATATCATCCAAGCATACAATTAAAAAACTTTCCATTAAAATCCTTAAGGACGCCATTCATGAGTCTCATAAATGTATTGGATTCATTGGTCAAGCCAAAAGGCATAACCATTCAGTCATATAAATCATCATTAGTTTTTATGGCAGTCATGGAAGACTTCCATTCATCTCCCTATCTCACTCTAATATGGTGGTATCCACTTTTCAAATATATTTTAGAAAAGAAATTTTCACCACCCAAAAAATACATTAGATCATCCATATGGCGTAAAGGAAATCTATAACTTAATGTTATTTTATTTATTTCTATGGATTCCATAAACATTCTCCAGCCTCAATGCTTCTTTGGACTTAATACTACTCGTATAACACAATTACTTAAGCTTTCTCGGATTAATCACTTGTCCAACAAACCTTGGACTTGTTTTCTATTTTCTTCATTCTCCTTAGGGATCATCTTATATGCTTATTTATTTGGTAAAATTGCACTTAGAATTAAATTTATGTGGTGACTGATACTCCTTATAGGTGGTAAGCAATTTGGAAATGTATCCACAATTATGTTAGCAAAATCATCTAATGTTGCTTGAATTTCAATAAGAAATTCATTAAAAATTTTCTTTGTAATGACAATTTTGGACTTACCAATTAAAGGAAATTTTACCACTTCTTTCTTCTTGACTTATTGTAGCAATTCTTTCCCACCCATCATCAACAGGCTTCGACCTACTTCCTCTTTGACTTCTTTATCTTCTAGAGGCAATAACACATGGTTGCAGCTGGCCTTTTCAAAAGTATAAGTATTTATCCTTCCATCATGAATACCTTTCCTATTATATTTTGATGTTCTCCCCAACAAGATGTGATACACATCCATGGGCATAATTTCACACAACACTTCATCTTTGCAACTACCAATCTCGAATTTGACTCTACTTTGTTCACTTACCAAAATTTGATATCCTTTTTGTAACCAGAACACTCAATATGGAGTAGCATGTGCCATCCTCTACAATCATAGATTCTCCACCATTTCTATAGAAAGTATATTGTTAGTGCAACAATTGTCAATGACCATTTTGTAGCATTTCCCTTCTGACTTACACATTTTCCTTAACATAATTCTTGTTTGTGGTGGTTCATGGGGTTCCTTCTCATCTGTAACCAAGATTTTGTCCAAAATTAGTGACTAACTCGTCTCAAGAATATCTTCTTTTTCCTTTGTCTTTATTGTCTCATTTTTAGCTCCTACAATATGTGCTCCTCCTTTACTTGTTGACTTGTTCACAAGACAGTCCCATGACACATGTTTTGTTTTCCCACATATGTAACACATGGATTCTCTTCCTTTCCCTCTTGAGAAAAATATTTTTCCCCTCATTTATCCTCTTCTAGGGGATTGGATACTAGAGCTCCCAGTGTCTTCACTTACAACCTGAAATATTCCTTTGATGAAAATTATTTTTCCTCCTGCTGGACTCCTTCCTCTACTCCTTTGGCTTTGTTTTCTAGCCAACTTCTCTTCTTCTCTTTATGCTTCATGATAGAAATCTTCTAATGTCTTCAAGGGAAAGAGGCCAATTTCATCCTGAATATCATATCTCATGCCATTTATATACTTGGCCACCTTCTCAACGTCTTCCTCAATGTGATCTTCTCTAATGTTCAACTTGTCGAATTCTTCAATGGACTCCTTCATGGTCATATATGTTTAAATCAAATTTTGTAGCTTCCTAATAGTTCAACTGGTAATCCTTAGGCATAACTCGCTCTTAAACTTAGCTCCCATTATGTCCCAATTATTGATCTTTTCCTTTCCCTTCTTTCTTCGATCTTCCTAATACACGTCTCACCATAATATTGTGTGTCTCATTAGCCTCATCACTGCATATTTGACCTTGAGGCCATCCTCCACAAATTCATAGTCAAATTAGTTATCCAAAGTATTGATCCAATTGAGTATCTCTTCCACATTTAGATTTTCATCATACAATGGCACCTCCATCTTCAATCTTGACCCAACCATGGTAACCAACATTATTGGTTATTCCTATGTTTTCTCTCTTCCTGGATATCCTTCCATCACCTCTTCTAAGCTCATATTCTTTCTCTCATTGATGTCTCCCACATCAAGTTCTCTTCTATGGGTTGTTTCCATGGCTTCCATTCTTACTTGGATATGCAACAATTCCATTCTTAATTCCTCATCCATTCAATTTCTTTCTTTACCTCCTCTTCTAGTTGGCATGATTGCAACAACTACTTAGTGTGTCTTCTCCAAAATTTCTCTTATTAAGTATCATACTTTCCATATCTTCTTTCTCTAATACCACTTGACATAGTGGAAGTCTCCTTTTCCTTATAATAGTTTACCATGTAACTAATGTACCCCATTTATTACACTAGCACCTTGGGGATTAATCAAAATTCAGGATTTGACTGTAGTCAGGGACCAAGGCTTAATGCCAAAGTAACTTAAGCACGTGCCTTTGTATTTTGATGTTTTTTCATTATAAGTGAAATCCCTAAAAATCCATGTTTTGCATAATCTAGGTTCAAAAGGTCAGATACACCTCTACTTTCCTATGAGGATAGGATATTCCTTGATGTAGATGTTTTCATCCATAATTTTTTTATATCCAGGGAAGGGGTCAAATACAATTGGGCTAGATACCATTGTTGGGCCTCATATTTGACATATTTTCCTTGCCTTACTTCTCAGTTTTCGTATCATTTTCTAAAGTGCTTTGTGAAATTAATTTATGGTAATTAGTATAGTAGGGAATTTACTAGTATTCTATGTGCATTTATCATTTTACTATTTTCTAAACAATTTCGATCAATAAAGTGTTATTTCCTAATGAATGTATCCTCATTATTGAACAAGAATCTATTGACACATTGATATTTGATGTTTTTTTCCTGCAATGATTGGAGGATATTGCATAAGCCTCACGTTGTTACACCCTGTTTAGAACAAATTAGTTGAGGATGACCTCTCGACCTAGCTTTTCAAATTCATTAATATCATTGCAACTTAAACGACCATCTTGAGAATATTTACATTCTCAAGATCACTCATTATTAAAAATAGATTCTCTTATCTTTATCTTTTATTGTTACGATATAAAAACTGGTGTTAACCTTGAAAAGGGTTGTTCAATTTGTAATATTTTTTTTACACAAGCTCAGACTTACGATTATATTAATTGTAATTGGTTTCTCTGCAATTTGAATGGAAGTATTTATCACTCAAATTTAGTTTGTTGTGTTGATTTTCTCGCAAGGCAATTCAATTCTAGATTCGGGCTCCATCCTCAAAACAATGTTTTATTCTCTTGTGTCATTAAAATTAGTGTTTTATTTCCTTGTTCCAACTATTTCCATTATCATAATTTCTTTTAATTTCTTACTATCAATTTGCTAAATTGAATGCTCTGTCTTGAATCAGGTTTATTGGAATTGTTATAGAGTAGAGTTGTTGTGGTTAATCCATTAAGAGGTAGTGTTCCTTTCTTATGTTTCATGTAGATAATTATAGATTTCTATTTTGTTTGTTCAAGTTTTGTTGGATATTATGATTTTGTAGTCTTGTCTTTTTACTCTATAGTTGTTGTTCCCTAAGAAACAACCTATTGCTCATTATGTTTTCTTTTTCTATTTCCTTTAGAATCCTTTAGAAGTTATTGATTTGAATAGCTTGTGATACCTAGATATTGCATCTTGAGTCTATTTCTTTAATATTGTAGTCTTTCTTTTTTGTAGGATTATAACAACTAGTCACATATGCGTTCCTCTTTCACAAACAATGTCGATAACCTTGAAATAGAAAAACAAAACCTCAGGTTGATAAATTAATGTGTAGCAGTTAGTTGGGCATTTTTAGGAATGATTAATTGGCCCAACATTTTTGTGTCATTGTCAGGGAGGTTGTCAAAGAGAGAGCTAGTTTTATCCCTAATGAATGGGTATTACAGATGGAAAGTAAGAACTTGTGCATGCACTCAAGTAAAAATCTTGTGTTAGTTCCTACCCTCAGCTGATACATTTAGATCATCTAGTGTGTATGACTAGAAATAAGCCTATGACTAGGAACCAGATAGACATAGATCAGGAATTCACCACAAAAACCACCAAAACCCAAGGTCAAGTTGGCCCTCGAAGAATTAATTTTATAGACGAAATAATTTGCAAATCTGAATCTCAAGTGTGATTGGATCCCCAAGTAGTATCTCGGAAGGGTTCTGTTGTTGTTGCTCCTCCATTAGTAGGGTCATCTATTGCACCTAACACTAATATTCATGATAGAACTGTAGGATCTGAATATATCTTCCAAGACATATTTTAGTTATCTCAGTCCTTCTAGTGTGAGTTGTAGAGCTGTAACTAGGGTCTCTCACACCACTAATTATCCTACATTAATAAGTCAATCCGGGAACGATTTGTTATTGCAAGGACTAGCTCAATCCGAGGCTATTTGTCTGAGTAATGCTCAGTAGTATAGTGATCTAATGATTCGAAAGGAAACAGATGCTAAGTTGTAACTAAACTAACCCAAAAGATAGAATCACACAAGGCAGTTGATCAGTCAAGGGTACGGAAGCAATAACCCATCCCTTTAGAAACTGAT
>APFE030237367.1:3880-14933 GCA_000404065.3 Pinus taeda
TTGTGCATTTTCTGTGCACATTAACGAAAGCAATTTAATAATTTTTTTAATTTTATCTATTTTTTATTTATATTTTTGTTATTTTAATTTTTTTTTCAATTTCTGAATTATTAGAAAATGTAATTTTATTTTTACAATTAGGTAATTATTAATTAATTATATCACATGTTGTAGACACATTCTTTCACATTTTTTCTCCAGTAAGAAGCCATAGGAATCATAGTAGCAACTTGGGAGTTATTGAAGAATTGAAGCAAATTTAAATGCACATGTCGGTATTGGGTGAGTGTGTGACAGGTAATACCCACCATCTCCACCATTTCTTCTATTCTTCATTCCAATGAGTTATCCGTTGTTTTATTGAATTGTTTAAAATCAACACCCATAGTCTTATTAGGCATGTTGCGAATCTTTTGAACTTTATGACAACTGGGAGGCATTGAGAAACTAGTGACGTTGCTGAAATACTGGGGCGGAGTAATTTGATATTCGATTGAGGCATTCAGAAAAAGCCATCCGTTCTGTCACGCCCCCAAGCCTATGGTGGTCTTTCAACCGTGCCGACGAGGTGCGGCACTACCAACCATTTCTTTTCACCAATACTTACAATTGTAGACTACGCCTTAACCATCCATACTTAGTTTATTTTTCGTTACTAAGTATTATTAATGTGCCTTTATACCAATGAACACCCATACACATTCATTATAACAAACATTATATAAGAGAAATGCAGTAGTATAAAGGGAGGAGCAACTCCCTGCAATATGAGTCTGCCCAACAATATATTATACAATCTTTCGTTTTTACAATGAACAAGTTAAATCTTGGGAGACCCAAAATTTACACAGCCAAATTTTCACAACATCGGCAAACTCGGTTGCCTAGCTCGTTGGCACCTCCGCACGGTCGCCTCACAACTAACCAAACCTTCGTTCACCTCGTTGCACCATCGTTTCGTTTGCCCAACTTGGGTGAACCTCAAAGTCACCACACACGAGCGCCTCCAACAAAGACACACCTCCGTCCACAAATCAACACTCCAACAAGTCTTTGTGCACACTTGCACGATGGGCGGGCACTCACCCAAGTCGCCAAGACACCCACGGGAAGCTGTCACACAAATCGGGCGCCACACGTTCACCGTGCACGCCTCACCCGAACACTGGGCGCAACTTCGCCCACACCTTCGTCCAACACCAAGTGCAATGTTCTATCGTGCGACTAGCCCAAGGATGGGCGCATGAGAACTATGCCTTGTCCTTCTCCAAATGTGCACTAGAACCTACACACCACTCACTTGTGCGAAGTTGCAATGATCGAATGCGATGCCCCAAAATGCTCTTCAAACGCACTTCATATATACTCATCGTAACATGTGGGTGGCGCTGCCCAGCTGACCACCCAACCTTCGTGCACACACCCCTTTGAACGCCCAATCTATATGTCGGCTTCCAATATTGTTTCCTAAGGCTCCAAGGTGTATAAACTCCCAACGCTCTCCTCATATGTGCGCATATGCCTCAAGAGAATGTCACATATTTTTGGCATGTCTACTGCACAAGTGTCGCCCAACCGTCGTGCAGCCCAACTCGCCTCTTGCCCGTGCGCGCGTACGGGTCACCCGGTGCCCAACCGCGTCGAACAACTACAGGCTTTACATCCTCCTCCACCTGAAATCATTGTCGTCCTCGACAACATACCATCCTGGTAACCATCGACCAAGATCATCCATGATTTTAGCTCCTCCACATACTGCAACCATCACTGCCACATATGTACAACCACCGTCTCCATCATGTCTCACCTCAGCAACCACCCATCACCAAGATAACCATACCAAGGTATGCACCCATCGATATGCCATATAGCAGAAGTCATCTCAATCCATGACCATCTACCACCATGTCACAATCTCCACATGTTGCTCCATCATGGAAGGCTCGCCCCTCCATCTCAAGCTACATGCCCACTGCAACATATCATGTCGAGCTCATCATGTGTCATCCTCATGTGAACTGTGGCCATGATACTCCAACAAAATGCTAACATATCTTTGTACACTGTTAACCCCCATGTCTGAACTAGTCGGGTGATCAGTCCAACTGTCACGTTCAAACCATGAGAATGCACATCCTCATGCAACCATCAGTCATTTCTCAAAACATGCTGTCACATCTTGAACTCGATCAAGAATCCATCCATATAAGTAAACCATCCTTAGGTCCATGAAGTAGTCCTCATCTCATCTGCAACATGTCGTCCATGATGTTTGGTGTCAATGTGCTGCATGAAATCAACCACATCTATCCCAACATCATCCATATGTGTGCCTCCTCCATATGAAGAGACCATCTCATCAAACTCCAACTCTTGGTATGCCAAATCTAGCTCCATGAAGCAACCTCCACCATATTTGCAATGTGCCATCCCTCAAGTCTGCCATAGAAACAAGTATACACCTGTCTCATATATCCATGTGCTGCCCATGATCGTAGATCAATCAGCTCCCATGTGTCAAAGTAGTTGAGTCTTGGCTCAACCCATGCCCAAGTGTTGCCACCAAGGCATCATTATCATCGTAACTCCATCACTCCAAAGTGCCTCATATCGATCCTCCACATCAAGTCACTCTTTCAAGCCATTCCCATACGTGTACTTGAAAGTATGCACCCCATCCTGCATCAAAGTCTCTGACCTCAGCTCCTCAATGCATCAGATCCTCTAAGTCCACCATATATGAAGTCCCCAAAATTCACAACAATCTCATGTCATCATGAGCTCCATAAGCCATCCCCAACCAACATCTCAGCAAGCATAGAAGTCTCGGCCCAAAGGTCCCTGCAAGATGCTTCAGCCCTCCATGTAGTAAGAATGCCCCATATTCTGCTCACAACTCCATCCAAGTTCATGGCCTTGTTGTACAAGAGTGCACAACCTCTCCAGCAGCGAGGGATGGAGGGCATCAGGAACCCATGGAGACACATGGAGGAGGGAGCTCCACTCCCTCCTATAGTAATATGGTAGAAAAAATAGGGAGAGGAGGGAGAAAGAACAAACCTCCACAACCCTTGGAGGCCAAGACAGAAAACACCGAAACTCAAAAGGCGAAAGGCAACAAAACCCATGCAGATCAAGGGGCCCATGAAGAAGCCTGTCAGGAGGAAAAAAGGAAGACAATGGTCAAGGATTAGAGAACAGAGCCAAGACGGGGCCTGTAAACCCAAGACCATATCTAAACCTTAGTTTATTTTGAATGATCCAGCTCTGCAAGCGCACAGGGATCACATGGAAAACTATGCCATCATATGAAAATTCATGGGAATCTAGCCATATGAGAAAACGTTATAGACTTGGATAAAATACAACTAGAAACCAAAGGGGGAGTTAAATATACATCTTGGATCCAATGTTTTTTTTACTGTGTGTTTACGAATATGGAAGACAAAGATAGGATTTTTGAAGTAGGGCCATACTTCTTTGCAGCAGCTGGTCTCTACATGTAGCCATGGACGATGAACTTCATGTCAAAACGAGAAACCTTCACTTTGGTACCAGTATGGATTAGAATATACTCCTTACCTTTAGATTATTGGATGCCAGATCCCTTAAAAGCTATAGGCAATAAATTAGGTCATTTCTTGAAAATTTCAGAAGAAACTCTACAGGGAACATATATATCCTATGCCTATATATGTACGGAGATGGACCTATCAGGAGCCCTTCCAGATGAATTTATTCTAGAATTCTATGATGAGGAGTGGGTTAAAACAGTTGACTATGAACATATACGGTTCAAATATCACAAGTGTCATGAGCATGGGCACGTGTCTAGAGACTGTCCTCTCAATAGAAGGGAGGAAAACCTAAGCACTAGCAAAGGAAAGGACCAGACCGGTTTCACCAAAGTAGAAGGGAAACAAAAAGGAGGGGGAAGGAAGACACAAAATAACCCTATTGGGCATAATAAAACAAAAAGTTAAAACAAGTTTGAGATCTTAGGAGAAAAAGAGACAGATGGATGGGATCAAGAGAATACAAAGAATCCGACAGCAAGGGGGAAAGGAAAAGAGACCAGCATGGAGTTCATTTAAGAATAGAACGAACATGCAACAGATCCTTTGAGTGCCATGGAAATAGAATAATACTAGGAAATGTCTCAAAGTGAAAGTGGCAGAACGGATCAAGACTTACAGGAGATTCTAGAAAGGGAGAACCTAGAGCTGGAAAAGTTTCTAGAACATGGAGGAAACTTGGGAATAAACTCCATCCCTCAGGAGGATGTGGACAAGGTATAACTGATACTCCCTAATACGTCACATCAAACAATTGTAGGGGTCAAAAGAGGACATGAGAACTAGGAAAACAAAGGTACTTCCTTAATAGGATTGATAACAGAAAAGCTAACAAGGAATTCAGACAAGAGGAGGTGAAGAAAAAGACAGAAAGAACTACTATTGGAGTGTAGAAAAATCATGATTGACTCATGAAGGATGAAATACCTTTCCAGTTACTCCTTTAAAACCCCACCTCAATGAAAATTACAACCTGGAACATTAAAGGACTAAGGAGCAGAAGAAAACAAAGGAATTTAGGTGAAAGGATCAAAGAGGAAAAACTTAACATAGTATTCATATAGCAAACAAAATGCTCTGTGTAGAGTATCCGTGAAAAACACAACAAATGGTTAAATAGATATGAATACCTTGAATTTAAGGAAAATAAATCTGTTGGTGGCATTATCACTCTATGGGATCCACAAAAATTTGGTGTGAATGATGCAGAGGCATCCAGACATCACCTTTGACTGATTTTCCAACCGATGCATGACAAAAAATGTTACATTATCACCAATGTGGATGGTCCACAGCCAATGAAGGACAAAATTCGACTCCTCATAATGCTGGAGGATATGAAGAAGAGATACCCAGCTCTACCCTTGATTCTTGGTGGTGATCTTAACATAACAAAATGACTCATGGAGAAGAAATGAGGAACTAGAACACTTGGTAGAGACTTAGTTTCCTTCAAAAACTTCATCACCAACTTGAAATTTGTTGATATGGAAACAATGGAATCTTCACTTCGAATAAAAAAAAGGGGGACCTACCCAAGTAGCCTCAAGATTGGATAGATTTATTGTTTCACAGATCCACCATAGCTCACAAAAACAACAATATAATTGTGAAACTCACAAACCAATATGGAATAGAGAGACACACTCATGAAGAGATGGAGAAGTTCCTACTCCAGTATTTTCAGAAAATCGCTGAGGAAACCTCAGAAGACAGATACCTGTTTACGAAAAGATTTACTCAGTATATCCCTAAATTGGTTACTAGAGAAGATAATTTCAATCTCAATAGAATAGTAACAGAAGAAGAAATAGAAGAAGCAGTGAAAGAGATGCAAAATGGAAAAGCACCAGGCCCAGATGGCTTTAATGTAGACTTTTTGAAAGCTTATTAAAGGATAGCGAAACAAGACATCCTGGAGGTAGTGGAAGACTCTCGGAGATTTAGGAAAGTCTTAAAGGTGCTCAATAAATATTTCATAGCCTTAATCCACAAACAAGAAAAGGCCACATCTCCAGACATATTTAGACCTATAGAATTATGCATGTGATGTACAAAATCATGTCCAAAGTCATTTCCGACTGTCTTAAACCTCTCCTCCCAACCCTAGTGTCAGAGGAGCAAATGGGCTATGTGGAAGGAAGACACATTTTAGATAATATAATTCAAGCACATGAATGGTGCATTCACTCATTACCAACAAACAGGTAGGAATGATTATGCAGCTGGACATAGCAAAGGCCTATGACAAGCTTAGCTGGTCATACATAAGAGCAATATTAAAATCCTATGGCTTTGATCACAATTGGATTAAATGGGTTATGGCACTAGCTACGATAGCCAGCTGTTCAATTCTTCTCAATGGCTCTCCTTCAAGAACCTTCAAGCCTTCTAGAGGACTCAGGAAAGGAGATCCTCATTCTCCTTTCCTTTTCATTCTAATTATGGAAGGGTTAGGGAGAGCTATCAAAGCTTCTAAGGAGGAAGGCAGAACTCAGGGTCTGAGACTCAATCAATGTGGGGACATGGTGACACATCAACAATTTTTGGACGATGCCAAGCTTCAAGGCACACCCACTGCCAAGGAAGCCAAAGCATTCAAACAAATTTTGAGTGAGTTTTCTAGGGCAGTAGACATAGATGTAAGTCTTACTAAATCTAAGATTTTCTTTTTCAATATGGATATTTCAAGACAAAGAAATCTTTCCAGAAGTTTGGGCTTTCAAAGAGAGTCACTACCTACGAAGTACCTAGGAGTTCCTCTCACTGACAAACCACTTCAAAAAGGTATCTGGGTGCCTATTATTAATAAGCTAAAAGACAAGATTAGAAAATGGACAAATAGAGCACTAAATCTTGCAGGGAGACTGATTCTAACTAACGCTATCCTACAAAGTATCCCTATCTATATGCTATTTTCCATTCCAACACCAACTGGTGTAACTACTAATATAAGAAACATTCAGAGAGAATTTCTCTAGGGAAAACTTGAAGAAAAGAAGAAATGGACCCTTGTAGCATGAGACAGACTGTGCAAACCTAAGTCCCATGGTGGCTTGGGTCTTCATGATCCAAGAATTCTTAATAGAGTTCTTGGTTCCAAAATCTGGTGGAGATGGCTAAAAGAAATACAAGCCCCCTAGCAAAAAATTTGGAAGGAAAAATATGCTAGCGAATGGTGGGAGAAGAATCTAATTAGAATGACAGGACAAGTAAAAGGTTCTGCAATTTGGAATAGGGCATGGGAGAACAGGTCCCTAGTACAAAATCATAGTTTCTAAGAGATCAGAAGTGGTAACCTGGCTTGGTTTTGGGAGGATAATTGGCAACAGGAGGACAATATTTGAAGTGAAGAATTAGTAGACATTCAAACTGATACCATCAACAAAGGATTAAGGTGGGTAAGTGACTACTGGGATCAATCAAGGAACAATGGTAAATGGAGAACATGGAAACTTCCAGATTACAGAGGAATGGGCATGCTGCATACTTAAGCTATAACACTTGAAGGTCTTTTAGACATGAGATAAATCTTAAACTCAAACTTGTACCATCAACTAAGACATGAAAAGAAAAAGGCGGGTCTCTTCAACTTTAGGGAAGCCAAAAGGATAGATGGAGGGTTTAACCTTTCAAACACAGATAAGAAGTGGAAAGAAATCTGGGAAAATCCTCATTGGATGAAAGTAAAACTTTTCAAGTGGCTGGTTCACCAGGACAAGATTCGGACATGGGATAATCTTAAAAAAAGAGGCTTTGTTGGTCCCTCAAGATGTCACTTATGTAGACAATAGGAAGAAACTACAAATCATCTCCTGAATAGATGCACTTTCACCAAAACACTTTGGAATTGGGTTGGAGAAGTATTTGAGCAGACAAACAAAGATGTTAATGACATCATCACCACTTTGAAGAATTGGCAAATTTTTTTTTTGAAAAATGAAATCATAAAATCTGCCTCGATGCTGTCTAAGGATTCATAATCTGGAATGTCTTGAGGGAGCACAACAACAGGATTTTCAAGGAGAGAGTGAGTCTTGTGGGCAACATACTCAAGCTAATCTTTAAGCAACTCAAATAAACTGTTCATATCCTGTGAGGTAGAACTACAGGTAAACCCATTGGTCAAAGAGATGCTAGAATTCTCGAGAAGTTAGAGCTCAAGGTTAATCCCCTCACGGTTCAGTGCAGATTAACAAAAAACCCTCAGTAGAAAAGTCTTCTTGGCAACCCCCTTCTTTTGGGTTATTAAAATTTAACATAGACGAGGATTCAAAAGGGAATCTAGGAGAAGCTGGTTATGGAGGGGTATTGAGGGATGAGGAAGGAAACATACAAAGCATCTTCCATAGTTATCTAGGACAAGCAACCAACAACATGGCTGAGCTCATGGCGATGGAATGTTGCCTGGAAATAATGTTCAAGTACAACATTCACAATGTGATTATTGAGGCTGATTTGGAATTAGTCATTAACTCAGCGAAGAGGATAAATCCTGGCACTACCCCTGAGAAAAATATCAGAACATTGGCAACTTCTGCAAGTCTATCAAATAATTCAAGCACACCTAAGAATGATGAGAACTCTTAGGTTAGTGCATGTTCATAGGGAAGCGAACAAAGTTACAGATTGGCTCGCCAATGAGGGAGTACGAAACAAGAATATCGATTTATGCTACTGGCGGGAGGAGATAACAGATGATAGGTTGAAGGAGGGATGCTCATCCACGACCCTTAGCGATCGACAATGGAGCCACAGAGATGGGGTCTAGTTGATCTAGAATCTTCATGAAGAGTTATGACATATGCACAACCCTTTTTAGGATGCAAGTATATGGCGGCCTCATTAAGTTAGGTAACGACAAACCGGATGTCTCAGGGGAATGGCTAGAAGGAGGGATATTCATATCCCTTTGGCCCATGCACTGGAGCCCAAATTTTCTCAATAAACACAAAACCTCATCTTTTTTCCTGGTGAATAGCTTTACTACCCTCGGAGTGGTTTCCGGTATATCGCATGCTCATCAAGCCAGAAGTAGTTTTTCACAATCGGGAGCAATTCCACTCAACATACGACACGTGGCTAAGGGTGGGGAGGAATTTCCGCCTTCATCCTACGATAACTGTCGGTGCTCTTAGTTCGTACTATATGATCTTTAACTGTTAGATCTAGTGAGGCTAATCCATGGCCAGGATTTTGTGCGCATCTTGGTGGGCCCGAAACAATGGTTATGTCTCGAGCTGTTCGCATGACCTCTCCAGGATTGCATGGAAATGATGGATTTCAGGTGGTTAAAGTGATCAAAGGATAAGTAAAAAATGGACCCAATAGGATTATAGATTATGGTCTATTGGGTCATCGGGTCTGATTGGTTTGTTAAAAGGTGTGCTTGTTGGTCAACCGAAATGTTTTTCATCCACTAGATCTTTAGATCAGGATCCAATGGTCTATGTTGGGCTTCTTGTTCGTTTTGGCGGGCTTGCGTCCCTGGGTTTGCTTTGTAGTCTTTTGACCATGAATTGGGGTAGGCCTTTCATATTAGAGGGCCTCACCGCTACGGTCACCTTTTTTACACTATTTCTCTTTTTAATTGATTAGAAGGATCCACTCTTGCCTTCGCAAAAAAAGAAAAAAGAAAATAATGCTTTTACACGTATGTAATATCATATACAATAATTACTTTTCCGATGTGTAAAATGTGTATTCTAAAGTATTGAACTTTAATTTGTACTTTAATATAATAAATTCTTGTTTTTCTGCAAATGACAACAACATCATGAATGAATTCGAATTCTCGCAAGAACCACTATTCAATGAACATTGTTTTTTAATTAATCATTCCTTATAGTTAGATAGAATTTCTATGATGATCGAATTTTAAATGTTTGTGTTTTTATTTTATGTAATGTATGTGTTTGTTTGTTTATGCTCTTGTTTGTGTATAAACTCTAGAACACGAGAGAGGCTTATATTAGAATATTCTGTATGGATGGTCATTGCCCAAATTGACTATTGACTTGATACAAGCCACATTTACGATGATTTTACACACATAAAATATAATATCCAAGAATTACACTTCCAATTAATTGAATGTGTATTAAACTATATATGTTCAAACTAGCATTTAGTTTAACAAAATTTCATTTATTTTTGCAAATGAGCATGGTTTTTCTTTGTGAGTATCAATATTCAATGCAGCTTTGAGAATCAAATTATTGTATAAGTATTTTTAGTAATTATATATTTATAATTAGTTACAAATGGATTTTTCATGATGATAGGGTTTTTGATTTTTGTATTTTTATTTTATGTAATGTATTTACTTGTTTGTCTTTTCTCTTTTGTGTTTATATGTCTATGAATTCTAGAACATGGAAAAAACTTTCATTATAATATACCATATGGAAGGTCACAAAAAAAATTGTCTATAAACTTGATACAAATAAATTCTATGATGATTTTAATTGAATTGAATGCTTGCATTAACTTATCCATGTTCAATTTAATTAAATTTCACTTACTTTAGTAATTGACCATGACATCATGAATGACACATTTTTATTTTTGTAACAACCACCATACTATTCAATGTATATTTGAAAATCATACTCTTTTATAATTATTTATAATTAATATATTTTTTTTCCTTAGGAAAAAATGTAATTTTATTAATGACAACAAAATTACATGTTGTAGATGCAGATAATGTATTCAATCATGCCAATCGAAATTGGTGATCACAGAGACCAAAAATACAACTCCAAAATGGTTGTAAACATGTTACCCTTCTCTCCATTTCCTCTTTTTAACCTTTAGCCATTATCCTTAGGAAGGAGTGGTCGTTACAAATGTTAGCTGGGTACTTTCATTCACCCTTGGATTTTCCTTATCTGAATGTGAACTTTCAGATACATGATGACATTTTGAGTCCCCTGTCTCCATTGCTACAGGGATCATCTCCTGCCTCAATGTGTGTGCTGGAGTTCCTGAAACTTCATGATTAACGCTCCCCTTTTCTACTTTTTCTCCTGTATTTTGTGCTTCTTCATTGGTAGGAGGATCAATTTCTTCATCATCCTCTTCTTCGTCAGGCTGACATGGGAAGTTCCATCCCTTCGGTTGGTTTATTGTTTTCTTCCTCCTTTGAGGCACTTTCATGGCATCAGGACATGAATGTTGTAGATGTCCCATCTGTTGGGTTATTCAACATCTAAATGTTGTGTTCTCAAAATCTAGGAATTGTGTCGAGTACTACTTCTTGTGTGTCGTGAGGATATGATCTGACAATCCTTTGTTGAGGTCCACCTCTACACAAATTCTGGTGATTGTGTAGTTTTAGATAGAGGAGGAATGACGTATTATAGAGTTCTATGAACCCAACATTTTGGACTACCATGTGAGTCCATCATCAGGGGATGAGTCAATAGATATTCTCCAGATATTAATGATGTATCCAAGAGCTATATTTAGGTTAT
>APFE030237373.1:0-11150 GCA_000404065.3 Pinus taeda
TGGAACCCTGTTTGGGAGCCTTCTGAAGAGGATTTTCCCTCTACTCCTGTTGGTGTTTCATCCCCGATGGCTTCTTCCAACATGGAAGACACATCTCCTGTATCGAGTGGAATGCCCGTTTTGTTGAGTATTGAGACTCCCATCCCGGCTACATCCTCGGTTATCTCTACGCCCTACACTGTTACACCTCTCGGTATCACAGTGTTGGCGCGGTATAGATCTCTAAGGGATGCTATGGGCTCTGCGAGTTCCTCTTCTATGTGGGATAATAACATTGTTCCCACTACGGGACCTTTTGTTTCCCAGGTTCACCATACCGCTGTCACATCAGTTCCAACCAATCCGACCGTTTGTGTCGCATCATCGACTCCAGTTGCTAGTGCCGTTACGGCATCTTCCGTCGTAACTACTATTTCCGGCCCATCTCGAGGCCCAGTACGTAGTGGTCAATCAGCATATGCTGCTAGAGTTGTCCATCTTGCAAGTGGTGCCCTGCCTTTTTCTGATGCCATTTCATCAGGGGGGCATATTCTCAGTACTTGCATGCTGTCCAAAATCCAGGCGGGCAAGGCCCTTATTATGATCATGTCAATCATTATTTGTATAACTCCTTACCGACTAAACCCACTGTTGAGGGTACAGTCCCGTTGAATGTGGCTTGGGGTACCACCGGTTATGGTGGTCGCCAATTCCGCCCGGGTCAAGGGCAGCCATCCCAAGGACCATCATACCAAGGTCAACCGTCCTACTCGCAACCTAATCATGGGCAACAGTATTACAGCCAGACCTATCCAGGGTAACCTAGATGGCCACGAGGACAACCCTATTAGGGAAAACCTTCAGCCTCTGTTGGTCCGTCTTATACATATCTTGGGCAACCTTCTGGAAACCCGGGACAACCTTATGCTCAACAAGGAAAACCTGGACCCCAGCAGGGATACCCTTCGGGTCAACCCTATGGGAACCCGGGACAACCTTACGCGCAGCAAGGACAACCCGGAAACTAGCAAGGCTACCCTTCTGGGAAAGGGGGCCAGCCGTACGCACAGCAAGGCCAGCCCACTGCTCAGCCTAATTAGCCATCTGGCCTACAAGGACAACCTTTGGTTGCGCAAGGACAACCAAACGCCCAGCAAGCTCAACCTTCTAGGCAAGTAGGTCCGTCTCAGATCCAACCAGGACAACCTTCCGGCCAGATGGCCCAACCTCAGTCTTCGCAAGGATATCTTTCTGCGGCGGCTCAACTGGCCATGCAGATGGTTCCTGCTTCTCAAGCTCAAACCGATTACCAGCCCCAGAATCAAACTAGCCTCCAGCCACAAGGTGGGTACCAATCCCAACCTTCTTATCAGATGATGCCTGGTTCCCAGGCTCAATATGGAGCCCAGCAACCGTATGGATACCAGCAACCCCGGGGGCAAAATCAGTTTGCCCCGTATCAAAATTACCAACAACCGCATGTCACCCCTTATCAAAATTATTAGCAACCCAATGTTGCTCCTGCAGGACAATATGGTAACCAATGGGGCGCTAGGGGGCAGAACCAGTACCAACCACCCGGTTACAGATATAACCCTTATGGACAAAGTTCCTATGGACAGGGTCCTTTTGGACCTGGTCCGTCCGGAAAAGGTCAGTGGGGGCAACCAGCAACTGAATGGAACTCTGGCCCTACCTCATATCTGTAGATGTCCTTCAACCAGCAGCTACCATTTCTAGCGACGTTGGAACTGCCCGATGTGTCGAAATTAACAAATGATCCTATTTTTCATAATCCACAATGGCCACCAGTTCCAACTAAAATACCCAGCGACTGTCCCAAATTCGACGGCAAAGCTGGAGAGGATCCTCAATCCCATGTAATGACTTATCACCTACGGTGTTCATCTAATTCATGGCTTGATGATTCGATTCGACTTCGCCTGTTCCAAAGGACTCTCACCGGCTCCGCCGCTAAATGGTACATTGAATTGACCCATGCGTCTTTTCAAGATTTTAATTCATTGGCTATGGAATTCCTCACTCATTTTCAGTTACCCATTCGATACGAGACAGGGACCCATCTCCTTACGTCTCTCAAGTAGGATACGGCTACGCACATCTCTGATCATATTTATGAATGGAGAAGGTGTCGCCGGTTGATCAAGTTTTCGATTCCTGATCAACTCCTCACCGATTGGTTCACGACTTCCTTTGTCCCTAGGATTACACGGGACATTGCTATGGGAGCCTGCGTGACTGAAGAGCAAGTGATCGCGCGTGCTCAGTACCTTGACTTAGTTTACTCTCAGTCAGGTACTTTGTATGAGTATTTGCCTGATGCCCTGAGACCCGGTACATCCAGGGCTCCACCTAAGCCATCTATTGATGGAGTTATTGGCTCTGTGAATCCGTCGTCCAAAAAATCATCCTCGAACCCTGGGAAGCAAAAGTCGGATGCTTCTAATGAAAACACTTCTCAGGGTGGTTCAAATCCTGGAACTACTTCCGAGGTTAACGTCATCCAGTCCACCACGGCGAGTAGGGCCTCGAAAGGAAAGGAAAAGGGGAAAGCAAAGAATAAGTTTGAACAACCTAAACAGGATTCCCTCCAAACCTCCATCCAAGGAAGGAGCTAAGCGCAAACCCAAATATCCTTGTCTCATTTGTGAGGAGGATCACTACATTAAAGACTGCCCAAGGTGGTCTGAGGTTAGTCGTTTGTTGAAAATCGCTCCTGGGATTCTTGCGGTTCTTAAAGAACCTTTCCCCTCTCAACAAACTCAAATGGTGGCTGATCCGTCTTCTTCTCCCTTTGGTTCCCAAGTCTTCATGGCTAGATCCATTCCCATTCATGTAACGACTCGAGCAAAGGAGTATCTGTCGTCCGTTGGGAAGGAGCCTGAGGTTCCCTCAAGCACTCCTTCGTCCAGCTCTGGTCCCCTCCACATCGAGAGACCAAGTACTGAGACGACCATCCGACCCCCTCCCGAAGGAGTACTCAGGAGATCATCTTACAACCCAAATGCTCGTGCTGCTCAGCACTATAGTATAGTTGAGGACTTAGCGTAGGCTCCGTCGGCTATGTCCACCTTAGAAGTTCTCCAGAGCTGCCCCCTCAGAGGAAGTCCCTGCTATCGGCCATCGGTGGCATCGACCCGGCAGATTCGGATTTGATTACCTTTGATCTCGAGAGCCATGTCCCAAGGCTACCTCATCTGATCGCTTTTCTTATACAAGTCATCATCAATTCAAAAACGATCCATCGTACAGTTATTGATGAGGGCGCGTCAACTTGCATCATGTCTATTGCTTGTTGGAAAGCGATCGGGTCTCCGACTCTGAGCTAGTCTCCTACGTTATTGGAAGCTTTCGATGGGAGGGAATCTCGTCCCTATGGTATTCTTCAACGATTGCCAATTACCTTAGAAGGAAAAACCGTTGAAGTAGAAGTTGAGGTCATTGATGTAAATCTCACTTACAACCTCCTTCTGGGCCGGAGTTGGATGTATGCCATGCATGTCGTGGCTTCGTCCCTCTTCCGTGTCATCCGTTTCCCTCACCAAGGGAAAATTGTCATGGTAGACCAGCTCTCCTTCTTCGCTTCTTCTCCTTCTTCGCTTCTTCTTCTGAAGGAAATGTGCCTTTCGTCGAACATACTTCCATTCATTTTGAGAGTGTGGGAGCCGGGCTCTTCAAATATCCTGCCCTCATGGATGTTTTCTCCCTCCCACCTCCCAACCTCGCCTCCATCAGTATGATTTCGGTTCGTTCTGATCCCTGGGTCCTTCCTCCCATCGACTAGTTAGAATCGTGGGGCGAGGAGATGCAGTTGAGTCCCACCGAGCTCAACTACATTGAAATCGCTGCTGTATCGGCTCCTCCTACTGAACCCGCTTCTTTAAGAGGAGCTCTTGACTCATACGACTATTCCCCCTGGCTCGGAGAATGTGCCTCCTCGGATCCATTAAAGCAAATATTTCCTTCCGACGAAGCCATCATAGAGACCATGTCTCTCGAGGAACCTCCGTGGTCCCATCTTCACCACCGTTCCTCTTTCTCCCTACCCTCCGGGAAACGTTGGCTTGTCTCGAGCGGTTTGCTCCGTGTCTCCCTTCACAACCTCTTCAGACACCTATTCAGATCTATCAAGTATCGTCTGAAGGGAATTTGGGGAACATTACGTAGACCCAACCTATCAACATCTCTGTCAAACTAGGGATTGTCGAGAACATCTATATAGGAGTCACTTGCACTCCTGAGGAGATTCAAATCTATATAGCGCTTTTTCGCGAGTTCCATGAAATTTTTGCATGGTCTTATGAAGAGATGCCTGGCATTGATCCAAACATTATAGTGCATGAGATACCTACGTATCTAGGAGGCAAACCTGTTCGTCAGCGTTTACGCCCTCTGCACCCCCGTAAGGCCGCAGCTATCAAAGCGGAAGTTGAAAAACTCCTTAAAGCTGGTTTTATTTACCCTATCCCACTCACAGATTGGGTCTCCAACATTGTCCCTGTAGATAAAAAGCAGGGGACTATTCGTGTCTGTGTCGATTATCGCGATATTAACCGAGCCTGCCCAAAAGATAACTACCCCACACCTTTCATTGACCAACTCATTGATGAGTGTGTGGGCAGTGAAATATATTCGATTATGGATGGCTTTTCTGGCTACAACCAGATTAATATCACGCCCGTTGATCAACACAAGACGGCCTTTATCTGTCCGTGGGGTACTTTCGCTTACAAAAAGCTCCCTTTCGGTCTCAAGAATGCTGGTGCCACTTTTCAACGTGTGATGTCTTATGCCTTTCACGATATCTGGCACATCGTACAGCCTTATCTGGATGACCTCCCCGCTCATTCGGCTAAGCGCCCAGACCACCCGTCACATCTCCGCGAGATTTTTCTCCGCTGTCGACACTACAATATCCGACTGAACCTGCATAAATGTGTCTTCTGCGTAGAATCTGGCCGACTTCTCGGGTTTATCGTCTCCCGAGAGGGCATCCGCTTGGATCCCCTTAAAGTCGAAGCCATTTTGAATCTTCCTCCCCCTGCTTCTCTGCGACAACTGCAGAGTCTGCAGGGTAAAGCAAACTTCTTACGACGATTTATCCCAAATTATGCCGAAGTGGCAAAAGGTTTCACGCGGTTACTCAAGCGTGACACCCCGTTTCGATGGGATGCCATAGCTAAGGAGTCTTTTTCACATCTTAAAACTCTTCTAGTTTCCGCCCCTTTGTTGCAGCCTCCGAACTATCATCACGATTATACGTTGTCTTTAGCCGCTGCTGATACCACCATCGGTATGGTTCTGGTTCAGGATGACGATGATGGCATCGAACATGTTATCTACTACCTTAGCCACAACTTGTTAGATACGGAAACTCGATATGCTTATGTCAAGAAGTTGGCCCTCGCAACTGTTTGTGCTATTCAACGTTTTCGTCACTACATCTTGTTGCGTACTACGACAGTGATCTCCGATTGCAACCCCATGACCTATATTATGTCACGCCAATTGCTGGGTGGCAAATACTCGAAGTGGATAGTCATCCTCCAAGAGTTTGACTTGGAATTTACTGCTGCCAAGTCTAAGAAATCACTTGTCTTCACCGAGCTGTTGTGTTCTTTGCCATCCCCTGCTGCCTTCTCTCAGTTAGAGGATTCCATTCCAGACGAAACTCTCTTCCTCATCAACACCGTTGATCCCTGGTACGGGGATATTATTGTCTACTTGCAGACATCCTCCTTCCGTCTCGAAACCTCTAAGGATGCTCGTCGATGGATCCAACATCAAGCCCAACCATATCGCATCGTTGGGGACACCCTGTACCGTCTCGGTGTTGATTCTATTCTTCGTTGATGCTTGACCTTCGAAGAAGCAGAGAGAGTTCTAAATGACTGCCACTCTGGTGCTTCTGGTGGTCACATGTCTGGATATGCCACCGCACAGAAAATCCTCCGTGCTGGCTATTTCTGGCCCTCCATTTTCAAGGATTGCATTCTTGTTGTCTGTTCATGTCATGAGTGCCAGATTTACCAATGGAAGATGTGTGCACCCCCTACTCCGCTGCACCCCGTTGTAACCGTCGGCCCCTTTTCCAAATGGGTCATCGATTATGTGACCTGTAACCCTCGCTCGGCCGGGGGCATGGGTACATCATCGTTGCTGTGGATTATTTCACGAAATGGGCCGAGGCGATGCCTACATTGTCAGAAGACGGTCAAACCGCGGCACAGTTCTTGTTCAATCATGTTATTTCGTGGTTCGGAGTACCCCAAGCCATCTTCACTGATCATGGAAAACATTTTCGTAATCACATGATGACCGAGTTAACAACCCAGTTGGGCCTTAGGCATGATAGTTTGACCACGTACTATCCTCAGGAAAATGGTCAAGTGGAAGCCGTGAACAAGGTTTTGGTCACGATGCTTCAAAGAACTGTTGGCATGCATAAGTCCAATTGGGATCTGATGTTGTTCTCCACTTTGTGGGCCTATCGTACCTCCGTGAAGGACGCCACCAGTTTCACTCCTTTTCAGTTAGTTTACAGACTGGAGGCGACTCTTCCTATTGAGTGTGAGATTCCTTCATTGAAGATAGCCGTCGAGTTACTCCCTGATACTACTCCGGTAGAAGAGAGACTCCTTTACTTAGAACGGCTGGATGAGACTCGTCGTCTAGCCTCCCTAGCTATTGAAGCTCAAAAGAAGCAAGTGAAAACTCACTTCGATAACGTTGTTAACCCCGCTCTTTCATTGAGGGAGACCTAGTACTGCTCTATGATCAAGCTAACGATAAGCTGGGGGCAGGAAAACTCGAGCCTATGTGGCATGGGCCCTATATTGTGAAAAGAGTTTTACAAAAAGTTGCCTACGAGCTTATAGATTATGAAGGTAATCCCCTGGATAGGCCCCAAAATGGGCTTTATCTCAAAAAATATTATGCTTGAGTCCAAGCACTCTCTCTTTTTGTACATACGTATGCTTTCAGCAATGTGTTATGTGTGCGTGTTTGTTTAGTTTTTATTTTGGTATGTCAGCATGATTGCCGCTTATTGTGTCTTTTACTTCTTGAACAGATGTTTGGATCGCCTTACGTTGGTTTCACTGATGGTGCTTCCCGCAGTACTCGCAACTTGTCATCTGCGGCATGGGTGATCTACGATCCTCATGGTGAGTTAGTAGATATTCAAGGGGTGTTTCTGGGTCGTACGACGAACAATGTTGCTGAATATAGTGTTGTGATTGAATTATTAGCTGAGGCGATTAACCTCGGCATTCGCACATTGGTTGTAAACTTGGATTCTCAACTTGTAGTCCACCAACTCAACAGACGTTATTCCGTCAGAGATCATTAGATTTTAAGGTTGTATTTACGTGTTAAGTTATTAGAAAGGGATTTTGATTTCATTACTTATCAACATATTCGAAGACGACTTAATACGTTAACCGATGCATTAGCTAATTATGTATTGGACAGGCATTTGCATATAATGTGAATTAACATAATACAAGAAGCATAAAATACAATAAAAACATGTATATATATATATATATATATATATATCGTGTGGCGCACCGAGGCGCTCAAAAATAAGTGTACATGTCTAGATAGGGCCTGTGTTCTCTGTACATCTAAGACACATGTCTCTCAAAAATCACCAGTAGGGAATAAATACCTAGATATCTATTGTGGTGGGTTGTGCTCCCTATAAGTCACAGCCACTCGTGCCACCTGCCTCAAAAAGCAGTGCATCCTGGGTTCTACCCCCACTGTACGGATCTGAGATGCTATGGGGACCTCCTCTATCCCCTGGTAATCTGGAATCCCTATCAGTAAGCCCTCGAGATTCCACATCACGGTCTCCATCGTATCATCTCCTGGAGGAGCCACGGCTAGAGCTCTAATGCCCTGTGCATCCCTCCGCACCTCTGGGGCCAAGCCAAGGGGTCTCGTCGGTCCCACATCAACATACCATAGCGTTTTTCATTAGGACATGTACATGAAAAAATCAAAAACATCACAAAAATAAAATAAAATAAATCAAAAATGAGATCAAGTGTCTTACCACCATCATCCCACTGCTCTCCAGCAGGCAGTGGTATGTTTGGATCTCCGCGGAAGTCTATGCCGACATATGGCCAGTCCTCCACAAAAATAATTTGCCTCTCCAACCACTCTCGGAAGTATACTCCCCATACCACTGGTCAACCGCCACCTCCTCGTGGCATGACTTGGCCCCATCGTGTGGCCCTCGTCTCTCAAGGGCCCCTAGGTGGGTCCAAGACCATATCCTGTAGCTGCAATGCCGGTACCCGCTGTTACACAGTAAAATGTCACTGTCTCCTTGTCAGTCTCCTTACTGTGTCATAAAATCAATCCATCATGCTCATGCTCTCTGAAATGGCCAAAAAACCCTCTTTGCCTAAGTTTATTGGATCATCGCGACTGTTATTGAAATAACCGCGCTGACTGGCGGATGATAGTGTAATTGGTGCACTGCCAGCGCGGAAGCACACGGGTTTTCCGCGCTGGTCGGATTTCATAGACAGTGCACCCTCTGCTTGTATTAGATCGCGCTGACCAGACCTCTTCTGTTATTGAGATGCGATGCCAGCACGCCAGCTTAGTTATGCACCCGCGATGATCCTGTTTGGGCGAGTTTGTTCTAACAGCCAGCCTTCCAGATGACTCCAGACCTGGTTGTTGGCTTTGTAAAGGTCGCCCTCCTTTCTATGGCATGTCTGTTCGCCTAATATCCCACCTTTCTTGGGGATAAGCTCATCCTTTCACTATTCATGGAGACTCCTTCTCCTATATAAGCCTCCACCATTGCCATGAGCAGCTAGTTTTGAACATATAGACTTTGATATAGAGGAATTCATAGTGCATTAGTGCTGCTCTTGGTAGGCATTTGGTGTGTTGTGTGAGGATTGCTATAGAGCTTAAGGAAGGTTATCAAGTTTGTTGCCTTGTGTGAGAGAGAGACCTCTTTGACTTGGGAGATCTACCTTCAAGGGTGAATGCCTATGAGACATGCTGGCTGGACCCTCCAGAGAAGGACTCAGCGTCAGAACATTGGTTGTACCTTACTCTGTATTTGATTAATAAAGATAGATGACTATTGTTATGGTTCCATTCTCATTTGTCTTATGATGGTTAATGTGAATTGCATCCTTTCTGACTGATGTATAGTTGTTGTTAGTAGATTTTACACTTGTGTTTGTCTTCTCTTTTCTTGTGCAGGTGTCCGCCCACGAGGATAGTGGAGGATTGTGACCGGCTGGAGCGAAGGAGCGAGAGGGCCATCTCTTCGTCAAACATAGCGCTGGAATCCAAGTAGGTGTCCATTACCCACTTGTTAATTGCAACTAGGAATTTGCAGAGTAGCATTGATTGATTGTTGCTAGACCCCTTTTGGGCTAGTAGGGATCGCCTCTATCCGTAGAGGGGATTTACCTCTCCAACAATTTGGCGACTCCGCTAGGGAGCTTGCTTGCCTCTTTGTGGTTCATCCTTGTTTTTGGATTTGATTATTGCTTTCTTGTCAAAGATTGGGGATTAGTTTGTTGTTGTTGGTTTCCTGGTTCATCCTGGGAACTGCTTTAATTGTTTTAAAAGGCTGTTGCCTTGGTTTGGGGATTTTTGGTTCGATTTTGACTGTTTTTTAGCCTCAGCGCGTTTTATTTCAGAACAGCTGCGCTGACATCACACAGTTTCTTCTTTGCTTTCCCTGTCATCGTGCTTATACATTTAACAGTCACGCTGACCTTGCTTTCGGGCCAGCGCCCTTTATCCGTGTCCTTCTGCGCTGACAGCGCAAAGTTGCTACAGGCGTTTCCTTATCATCGCTTTGTTGCTGAGGGGTCACCCGCGCTGATCCTGTAAAATTCTTTTTTGTCCAAATTTGCCTCCTGAACCTCTTGGTTTGACTATCCCCTGCTCTTTCAATCTAGTTTATGACTTGATTTCTGTTGTCTGAACTGTGAGAGACTTGCTTGCGAAGTCTTGTTCCGCAAGGGTTCGCTTATTGCTTGTTTTTCGTTTTGCAAAACCTTCCTCTTCGCTTTCGCTGCTTGGTTTGTATCTTGCCACGTCTTTTTCAATTGCTTGAGTATGTGGGAGTCTTGTTTGACTGGTTTTGAGTCTCTCTTTTGAGAAATTCTTAATTTGATTTCCTTTGATCATTACTTGAAGGTTTGTCTCAGTCTCTTCACAATTTTGCATATTTTTGCTTTTGTTTTTGCAAAAAAATTGGGTATGAGTGTTAATCGCCTTTGAGTATTTTTATTTTTTCATCTTTGGAAATCTCCCCCAATTTTCTTGATTGGTTCTTAGATTACATTAGAATCATCTTTTGTTTGAGAATTGTCTTGCATAGATCACACTTGCATAATTAGAATTCTCATTTGTGCATAGATTACGTTTGCACACTTTTCAAGTGAATTGTGCATGAATTACAATTTCATAGATTACCTTTACCCTTTGGGTGTTTTCCTTCTTCTATCGATTTCACGTTTCTAGCCCTAGGGCATCTAGTGGCTTTGTGTGTCGAGCCTCCCTTAGGTGTTTTTGGTCTTCTATTGGGTCAGTCGACTCTCTAATTGCTCCCTTACATTTGCTCGGTGATTGTTGAAAGTGTGTTGGTTGTGTTCCAAGCGATTGCTTTCCTCCTTTGAATTCCTTTTTGTCTTGTTGAGCTTAGATCACATAGCTCGTAAACCCTTGTTTTCCTTTGATTTGGGAAACTGGTTTTTAGTGTCTTGGGAATTGTCTTGTGTTTGCATTGAGTGATTTTAGTTCTTTCACTTAGTGTTGCTATCTCTCTAATTCATTTTTAAAAGCACTTTTATGCCATTGAAAAGAAAATCAAACTAGTATCTTTTGCACTTAATAGTTGAAAGGAAAAGGACATTTCGTTGTTTTGTGTTTTCAAAAGAAAAGTTTCATTTCCTTGCTGTTAGTTGCCTTAGGTCGTGTGATTGCTTGAGTTCGTTTTGCTTGATTGAAAGATTCCTAACTTTCTCATAGTTAGAATTCATCGAACGAAAGGATGTTCTTTGGCATGTAGTTTGCATATAAGTATTTTTGAGAGATCATACGGTAGGACCTGAAACCAAAACTTAATTCAAGATCAACCGTAAAATAAACCAAAT
>APFE030237375.1:7880-34312 GCA_000404065.3 Pinus taeda
AGATGGTCTTACCATGCTTCTTCATATCAGCTTGGGTTCTGCCTTCCCACCAAACCAAGGTAGTGCCTCCTAGGCATAGGCTTGCCAGTTGAATCTTACTCTTGTCCGAGTCTATGTTTTATACCCTGCAATATACATCAATTTGTCTAATCTAATTGTCCAACTTTTCAGCATTTAGCTCTCCATCATATATAGGCAAATCAAATTTAACATCTAACTTAATGAAAGATGCTTTCTTATTATGCATAGGGCTATTAGGAGGTGTGAGAAAGCTTTCCTCTTTCCCCTTTTCTTTTGAGTGGTCATGGGAATGAGACTCATCTTTTTCTTTATCTTGTTTATAACTTGATGAATCTTCATCCTTATGCTTTCTAAAGTCCCTATACATTTCTTCTACCATAGACTTTATAGCTAGGAAACTTTCTATGAATTGAGGGTCTGGCCCTATAGAACCTTCTTCTGACATTGTCTTCCAAGAATAGACTCTCCCAATTTCAGGATTAGTTTCCACCAACTCTCCTTCTCCTAATTTGAGCTTTGATTTAGTGAGCATTCACAGCTAAACCAACAAAAGCTTGTCTAACCTTACAGCCTAGAGCTCTGATACCACTTGATCTGATAATCACCCTATGAGTGACCTCAGTTGAAGATTCATTACACAAAAGGTATTATAGACTCATGTGCTAGTGTGTCTGTGTTCTGTGTTATTGAAACAACAAATCGATCAAATTTCCAATACACAGAAAATAAGTGGAAAGACAGCAAAGAAATACAGTAAGCAAGACAAAGACACAAACAATTTTTTAATAAGGAGTTCACCCTATTCTCCAGGGCTATGTCTCCGATCCAGCTTCAGTGGTGGCCTTGTTTTATTGTGTCTTTCAGTAGAGAAATTACAACACAGGGACTCAATATGAGTTCTCCTCAAGTAGATTTTGCTTGGCAAGGTGGTTCTTGGATTCCCCAAGCCACTCGGAGTTCACAGACTCTTTTCTTCCTACCAGCTCTGTGACCCTTGGTCTACAGTGGAAAGAGCCAAATTTGATGCTCAGTCTAGACAAATTCCTTTATGGGAAGGCTTGAATCTTCAAGCTCTCTGGTGCTCGACGCTGCCTGTGATCAGCTCAGCCTTGTCTCCTCTGCTTGGCTTTACTGCACTCTATGTCCAGTCCTCCTCTCAGGGTTCACTGTTCACTATCTCTCTTGGTCGCTTGGACTCCCCCTTAATTCGGGTTCCCAATTCACTCCTCTCTTATTTGAATGTCTCTGTTCATGGCTTTAGCCATTCAATCTCTATGCCTGTTCGGTTCCTCTCTCGCCTGCGTTGATTCACCTTCTGCAGCTGTGCTTGGAGTTCTTTGTTCGACATCAGCATGAATGCCCAGGGAGTGGCCACGTGTCCCCATCTAACTGGTGCCAGCATGCTTCGTCGGTTTGTTTCTTCGGTTACGTTGTGGATGCATGCTTCCTCCACCGTGGTGGTCAAACGGACTCCAAATCCTTTTATAACGCGGCTTAATTCCCTGTTGATTCCGCTTCTTTCTATTGGGCACACTTTTAGCCGTCCAATCTAGGCTCCTCAAGATCTGACTTCATATGCACATCGAGCGTGGTTGACTTGCTCGACCGCTAACGCGCGATCAACGGTTGTTTTCTCTCTCCTCTGCCACCATGCATCGATCAGTGTATGGGATCACTCTGCTCCTGTCCAAAACCTCTTACCATTCAAGGGTGCCTCGATCAAAACCACTGGTTTCCAGGTCGTGCCTCTCACCTTTTTACTTTAGCGCTTTTACCTTTTTCCGACCGTGGTCCTCTGGTTCCCCCACGTGACTAGGTGCTCAGGCTTTCCCATTTTGGCCCTATTTGCCCAGCGATGCACGATTAGCGTTAGTCGCTAACCACGCATCGAAAATGACCTCCTTTTCCTAATCTGGGGCTACTAGGGGCTACTTTGGCCACCTGTGTGGTCACCATGGGCCTTAGTCAGCATGCTTTGACCGAGGTCCTTGTCGTTCCACGTTGGCTGCCATGGCCACTGGTTCTAGGTGTTGTTTTGGATTTCATTAGAGATTTGTTTGACCTGATTCAGTCATGGTTCTTGACAGTATTTCTATGGATCTGATTCGGATCACACATAAACATAAGATCAACTGAATTAAAGAGAAGAAAACAATGTTAAATCACATTACCACAAGAATCCCACAAAATGCTGCAAAACCCTGGTTTATTTCCTTGCCAAATTGCAGAAGTGATGTACAAAGTAGCTCAATGCATCCACAAGAGTCCAACCTTGACAAATGACTAAGAAAGTACAATATATAGGCAGAAAACCACCTATTATAGCCATTAGGGGTCAAATCCATGAGTGAAGGAGCTATTTCAAGAAGATCTAAACTAGGAACTGAAAAATAGGCAGTGGAACAACTTGCCTCTAAAACTATGGAAACTGATTTATTCAGTTGAAAACCACCTATAACTAATGTATCTACCTCCTTAATTCAATTTTCATCATTTTTACATCAAAGTACATCAATTTACATCATGAATTTTACCATGAGAGAGAAAAAGTCAAACTGATAGAAAACTAGGCGAAAATTTTGAGTTTTGAGCAAAACTGGCAAAATTTTGTCCTATGCGTAGCACCGCTGATTCTATGCATAGTGATTTTTCCAGGCCAGTTTTGGAAGGCTTCCCGAAGTCAAAATCAATTTTAGGATATCTCATTGGAAATCTTGGTCAGTCTACTTTCTGGGACAACTTGAATTATTTGATTTGGAGTCCATTTGCCCCTCCAAAAATGCAATCTCCCGAGACTGCTTCCTGTGTGGCAAAAAAGTGGTAGAGAGGGCACTTTTTGGGTGGTTTTGGCCCTTTTAGAGGTCCAGAACTTGTCAAAATTTCTCAGCCATTTCTGAGCATGCATAACTTTTCATGCTAATTCCAAAATTGTAAACCTTTTTGCAAATGAAGGCCCCCATCAAAAGCGTAGCACTGGTGGCGCTACGCACCTGCTGAAAAAACCTATTTTTGCATTAAAAATTTCAAAAATGACAAACAATGCTCCAAATTCCTTGAAATTTGGCATGAGTGATCCTTTTTAGGTGCTTTTCTAGGCCAATATTGCTTCAGCCAAGATCTTGAGCTTATCTTGCTCGTTTTTTACTTTCAAGGCTCTCCTTAACTTGGCTTTTAGGCTTCTTATCCTTGTTTTGCAAATTTTGTTCTGGGCCAAATAGTGATAAGCCATGTGGTGCAACATGTTCTTCTCCTTTTTAGCCTTGTCTAGTAGCTTCTCAAGGTGAATATTCACTCTTTCCAACCATGATGCTTGGTCAGCCTCTATTTCTTACTCTAGTGAAGTTGGCTTGATTTTCCTTCTTTTTGCCAATTGTCGGTTTTCCCTTATGTTTTGCAGCTCCATGATTGTTTGTTTGTCTTCCAATTGCTTGTTCTATTGCTCAAGGTATTTAATGATCCATTTAGCCCTCTCAAGGTCAAGTTATAGGCTTTGGATCTCAGCTTCTTTCTCTTTGATGATCTCATCCTTGAGCTTTGAGCTTTGGGAGCCCAAATCAGTGTCCTCTTCCTCAATCAAAATGAAATCCCTGTCTTGGCCTTTAGAAGGCCCTTCATCTTGCAATGGTTTCTTTCCTCTGTCCTGTACCTGCTCTATTGAAGAATAAGGTGAAGCCCCTTTCACCCCAGGTGAAGATAGCATTTTCCTGTTGTCTGGTGAAGAGAATGAGACCCCTTCCACCCCTGGTGGAGATAATACTCATTTGGCAGCTGCAACTAGTCTCATTGTTCCTCTCTTATAAGTGACAAACACTGGCACACCTATAGGTTCAGTTTCATGAACATCTAGCTGGAGTCACCTGAAGGCCATCTTTCCTCATGAAGCATTGATGGAGTCACCTGAGGGCCTCTTAAAATCTCATGTGAAATGAATATATCCCACGAAATATTCAGCAAGCTTAGCTGATGCAAAACAACAATTTTAATCAATGAGAAATGGTAAATGTTACTGAACTGCAGAGGAAGAGGTTTCCTTTGCACATAATGAGCCATTTTCTCAATATTCTGGCATATAAAGTATGGAA
This sequence comes from Pinus taeda, assembly GCA_000404065.3. Taxonomy (NCBI): domain Eukaryota; kingdom Viridiplantae; phylum Streptophyta; class Pinopsida; order Pinales; family Pinaceae; genus Pinus; species Pinus taeda. Next base: position 11,984 of record APFE030237375.1, read on the forward strand.
GATTCATCATCCTCTCTCTTGTGAAATGCATCAGCAATCTGACATGGTATGTATATAGACGGGAAAACCTTCCCTCACAGGTGAAATATTTGATGTTGAGTTTCATGAGTGGAGCATAAATATCTTTCAAGAATTTGAAAGGAAAGACCCTATTTATTTGCCTCCGATAACTAGCCTTGATGTAAGGCTCATAATGTTCTGTTCCCACATGCTAACCCTTATTCCACTGTTCACCCACATTAGGGATGCCTGTTGTTGCTGCTATGGTTTCAGGTGTCAAGGTGAAAGTGACACCAGCTAGGTTCACCTAGCCATTGTGAAGATGAAGAACAAATAACCTAGCAAGCTCATGGTGATATTGCACCCTCTCCACCATTTCAAAAAATTGGTAACAAGATTGATGTTTAAAATAGGTTACTGCAAGAGGGAAAGCAACTCTGTAAGAGTGTTGGGCTCCTCCCAGATATGTTTTCCTCCTTTGTGTGGTTTTCTTGGTGCATGAGCCTCTTGGGAAGAATCACTGACAGTTTCATCATCCCTTTCATATGCTGAGCATGTCTCCATACTTGAAAATTTGGAGTGAGAAATGATGAGTATGAAGAGATTTTTTTAAAGTATGAGGGTGAATAGGGTTACTGCTATTTTTGCTTTTGGGAAATGAGGGATTGACTGATATTATGACTATAAATGAGGGCTTTGATGGTGGAGGGGATGTAATGAGGGAATAGGAAATTGGATTAGGGTTTTGGGAATGTATAGGGTTAGTATTTAGGAATAATATATAGGGTTTAAGGTTATTTAGTGGCAAGGGAAGGGAATGGAATGTGGAAGATAATCAAAGCGGAATTAAAAGAAGAAAACAAAACCCTATGCAACTTTGGCAAGACAATTTTAGTGAGAGCTAGGGTTTGTTTTTTAAACACACAAATCACCACGAAAGATGAAAAAAAATCCCCTTGCTAGACTAGATGTGAGGCTTTACTTACTTGTTGAGAGGTTACTTGTGCATTTGGAGGCAGAGGAGGGTGATAAAATTTGATTTGGAGCTCAACCAACATATGCGTAGTGTTGCCTCCCAGGTGCATAACACACTTTCTATGTGTAGCACATGACCAAATTCTAGTTAAAACCTGCACCAGATGCGTAGCGCCAGGTAGGTGCATAGCGCTAGTGCCCAGATGCGTAGCGCCACCAAATTTTCGTGATTTTTGCTTGATTTTGCCTCTTTCTCCCACAAACTGGATTTTCTCCTTTTGGCTCACTCTCTTTACAAAAAATGAAGACTTTAAACACAAAAAATACCTTTATATCCCCTTGGTTTTAATTTTTCATCTACAAACTCACTTTTCTAAAGTGTCTTTCACTTTGCTTTTAAAAGCTCTATTTTTTCATTTTGCAGTTTGACTCTTCTTGATCACTTGATGAATTGATGAATTTATGTTTGTGTTTCTTGCAGTAGCTGGAGTTGGCAAGGTGACCAAGGGTAGTAGCTCTGAATTTATTACATATAGAAAAAAATTAAAAGTACGTAAAATTTTATACATAGAAAATAAAACTCTGTTTTACCTCAAAACGGGGTTTTGAGGAAAAACTCATTTATTGAGTAATCATCATTGAAATTTTGATTTTATGAACTTATTTGACCTCCTCCTGTGCCTACTGACCGTTTATTGAGCTTTTCCATGACTATGGTTGAACCCTAGACCTAATCAGACCTAAAACCCTACAAATGGCCTTTGTAAATGTAATGACAAAAAATGACTGTAAATGACCTGAACTTGTGAAAATAGGCCAGTAGGTAAAGACCATGAAGGAAATTTGATAATGAACCACTACCATCAGTTGATACATGACCTAATGGAATGCAGCTGATTGGATGGGACACCTAAAATGCATGCAAAAAGAGAATTTGATCACTGGTGGAGGGATGAAGATACTGACACTAATAGATAACTTTCTTAATAATCAAAGGTCTCCTTCTATTAAATCTGGTCTTGGTTTTTATGAAATTGTAAAAGGAGAATCTAGTTCATAGGCTTGTGCAAGGATATTGAAGGATAACAATACAAAATTTGAAATTCATGTTAAAGAGATAAGAAGTCAACCAGATCGACATCCAAGGAAGATGAATTTTTGAAAGAAATCATTTGCTCCCAATAATAGAAACATTAATCGATTCTCTCCTCTAATAAATAATGTTGAATTCTTTATATGTCATAATTATGGACACGTTGTATCCAATTGTAGAAGCAGATTGTTTTGATCTCAAGAAAATAGCCACTTCACAAGAAGATCATCAACTCCTAGGTACTCAGGTTTATTTAAGGTATATTGTTTTTCTTGCAACATATTTGGTCACAAAGCTATTGATTGAAATAGAAGGAATATGAAACATAAATATAATGATTCGTCAGCTCCATTTTTTGGTCATATAAGATGTTATGCTTGTAGCAAGTTTGAACATGTAGAAAAAGAATGCAGGAACATGAACCTCCACATACAACATGGAAAGAAATCAAGAATATTGTTACCAAAAAACCTGAGAAAGATGGATCGACCAACACTTCTCATAATAAACAGAAAGATGAACAACAAACAAGGTGTGGTCTTGCCCTTTGATCATTTGAAGATGAATAAGAATGGTACATAGATAGAAGATGCCCTCGTCACATAACTAGAGATAAAGACAAGTTTGAGTTTCTCTAGAAAAACAAACATGGTAAGTTGATTCTTGGAAATAGTGCTCCAACAAAATTAATGGGAAAAGGTAGAATCAAACTTAAGAAGTGTGCAAAAGAAGTTGATGCATTATTAGTTCAAGGGCTAAAGCGGAATATTCTAAGTGTAGGTCAAATGGATGACAAAGGACATATAACTGTGTTTGCATAAACCGAATGCAAAGTTATATATGAAGAAACTAGAAAGGTTATAGCAAGAGGATACATAAATCCAAAAAAAGTGTATGTGCTAGTAGAGAAGAATTCATGTAGAAATAAGAGGTATGGTTCCTCTTCTTCTTCAAATTTAGAATAAAAGATGATAGTTCCCATTGTGGTCTATTTTGTTTAAAGCATACTTCTAACAGTGACTGTAGAAGTGTTGTGAAGTACATAATCTCATGAAGAGCAGGTGATGATTATTAGGTCCACATGATCAATAGTGTATGATCTCAGGGGGAGTTATGCATAAGTATCTTAGTGATACTTCTCTAGTTCAGTTTGATATTCCTTTGGTGATGCTTATATAGCTAACATTGCATTGATGAAGTAACAATTAACAAGAATATGTATGGTATGTTCAAGGGGGGTTGTTGTTATGAAAACTTCAACATTTTACTTTTTGATTACATTAACGACAATCACATATATGCCTGAGTTTTGATCTAGACAGAGGTATATGTTTCTCTGAGATGAAGAAATAGTTGGATAAACTCAGGAGGGGTTTCTGATATGCTTCAATCAATTATTATTTTTCTTTTTGGTTCTGATATTGACTTGCTGCAAACTATCAATAATTTTTAATATTGATGGTTGGTTCATGATGGTTCATGAGATGTTGTAAAATGTTATTACTGTTGTGATTCGTTGATGGATTTTTTATTGATGAGTTGGATATATTTAGATTTGATAACGATAATATGGAACAAATTCAAGGGGAGCATTTTTTATGCTTCTAATATTGTATTATTTTCATTATAGTTTCTTGAGCACTTCAAGTCGTGTGATGATTTTATGATGAATACATATCATTCTTGATGTTTAGTTATTGGTGAAGATACATATGCTACTTTCATTATGTCATCAATGATGCATGGGTTGCATGTGGTGAAGTTATAGATGATGCCTATAGATTACTTGAGCTACACTTAGAAAAGTTGTCATTTTCAAACATTGATAAAGAAGATACATATGTTATGTTCATTATGCATATGACAATGGTTAATGATGTTGTTGATCATATTTGTGATGATTGAAGGTTATCTTTGTTTGCATGCATTTTTTTGATATGATGACGTATATGCTGCTTGAGGATTGTGACTCTTCTTATGTGTGAAGAGAGCATGTTGATCTTGATCATATGATATCTAGGAGATGAGTTACTAACAAAGCTTGATTGTAGAATCTTATGCTACGATTGGTTGATGATGAGTTCATGATTTACACACTGTTGTTGGCATTTCTCATTGATGAGAAGATATATACAAATATTGTCACTATGTCATGGGTTATCAATTACAGATGGATTGTAGATAGGGATTTTGCAAATGATTACTTGAGTCACATTTTGATGAATTTGTTTATGGTGTGATAATTCTACTTGATACACTTGATGAAGTATACGCTATGGTCATTACTTATGTTGAAGGTTCTCCTTGTCTTTGATGGATGCATGTAGATAATATGATGGCATTGATATTGTTGATTATAAATATTCCTATATGTGTGGAAAATGCATGTTACATGAAGTCAAGAGGATTCTTATTGATGTGGTGCTACCACAATTTCTTGGTGATTCTTGGAAACACTGCACATTTGGTCACATATTGATGACTACACTATCCTACATATTGATGATGAAGAGGTCCATATTGTTGTCTATGTTGTTGCGATTAGATGTTCATGTTGCAGGTTCATATATGGTGTATGATGGTTGCTAATGAATAGCATGGTCTTGCTACCTCACTAATGAGATCTTTGGTTTTGGTTATAAAGGCCATATTTGTCTCTTGATGTAAAGGTCATGTAAAACCCCATGTTGTAAAATCATTGTAAAATTCAATGATGTATGGACTATTGGGGTCAAGTCATTCATGTATGTAATCCCATTATATTGGTACATTGATGTAATGTTGTGTAAAGTATGTAGCCTCACTGTTTTGGGTGATTGATATAATCATGAGTCATTAGTGATAGGAAAAGTCATAAAGTCTTGTGCTTTTATCTTCAGAGATTCTAGCATATGCTCAGGGGGAGCATGGTTAGTATGTATCTTTCAACAGATCAACCCTACAATGATCTTCTCTATAAAGGGAGAAGGAAGTCTTTAATCAGTATTCATCATCCCTTTGTCGTTGAAGTCAAAGGGGGAGAGAAGCTTGGTGTTTGAAAAATAATTCTTGGTAAAAAGTATTGGGAGAGAAGTTTGGTGTGTTTATAGATGTGTTTGTAGGTATTTACAGGTGGTGACCAAACACCAAAGTGGTTGACATCAAGTCCAAAGGGGTAAATTGTTGGAGTTATGACTAATGTGTTGTCCTTGATGGCAATTGATGAGTCCCATCAATAGGTATATCTTGAAGTTCATTATTCTATCCTCCAACCTTAAAACTATCCTTTTCTCACATTAATTCACATTTTTTGTTATAATATGATTAGTAAGAAGAGTAAAAGGTATTTTTCATAGTATGCAGCCTAATGTGATTAAATTGCATGAACAAAGAAGAATTTTTGAGACATTTACTATGTAGGGGCTTGATGAAGACAACCGGGAGGGAATCTAGGGAGGCTTGTCCATCTCTTTATCTCTCTAACTCGTCTTGAGATCACCAAATCCTAACTCACAAGCTCAAATTCACTGACAGTTGAGTAACTCCAAGTGCATGAGAAGCTCAAGGAGGATATGATCCACAATTTTCGAGATGGAGGAGCGAATAACTCATATTTTCAAGGGAGCTACTATAAGCTACCATTTTGTATAAATAAATGAGCTTAAAGGCTCATTAGGATTCAATTTTTTTATTCATCTAGGAGTAGCTATTGAGCCAAGGGATTGACCTTCTTATTGTTAGATTTCATGTGACGAACGAGACTACTATTTTCTCTTAATGAGAAGTTTGTTATTGAGTTGCGTCTAAGCTAATTATAGAGGGTTGATTCCCTTGGGTTTGGGCCCAACCCAAAGGCTTTAGTCCCTCTTCTATATTTCTGTATTTTTTTTGTTTCCAAGAATTTCATGTCTTTCTTTTGTGGAATTATATGTTAAGCTATAAAAACTTGTGATTGCAGGCTTCCTTATCACCTCTCTTTTGGGAAAAGTGGTGGGAAAGATTCACAATCTCAACCCAAAAATATTTTCTTATGATTTCTTGGAAATAGGTAGATGTTAATTATCATTTTCCATAGTTACTTTATGCAGTCTAGGAGTTAGTTCAGTGATTAGAGTAGCATTGTGAAATAGAATAATATTGTAGTCAAATTCAACTCATCTTTTCCATGAAAATTTATGTCATTGTGTTATTTATCATTTAATGCACTTATTGGGCTAGTTGTAGGGTTATGTTGACCTGTAGGGGTGGTCACATATTTCATTTCCACTTGGATGTTTCCATATTCTCCCTTTACCTCTCAAACTACTCTCAAAATCTATTTCCACGGTCCTTTTGGTTAGGAAATTAGAGATATTGTGGGTATCCATATTGGTGCAAGATAAACCTATGAGAGGCCCTGAACTTGGCTAGGAGGTTTCCCCCAGCTTCATTCACTCCCTCCTACCTTAACCCATCTCTTCCTATCCTCAAGAAACCATCTCCACCCTCAAAGGACTCTCGGAACCCCTCATGTAGCATTATAGGGCCACCTGTAGCAAAAATAGGGCCTCCTATAGCAACACTTGTAGCCGGCTTGTAGCACCATTTTCCTTTACTTATTTTTCTCCCCATTTCAACCTTAGCTTGGTTTAGATGAATAATGACCCCCAAATTGTGATTTGATGATTTAGGTAGGCTCTTATACCACTCTAACCTCCTATTTTCCTTATTACAAAATAGAGTAGAATTAGTGTTTTTAATTCACAAGCATGTTACAAGTTAGATTTCTGATTTTCAAAAAAATGTAAGGTAGATCAATGATACATGCAAGTATGTTATTGATTTGATGAAATGTGCAAAATAAAGTAGCTTCACTTCTGCAAGTAGACTAGTCTTTTTCTCATGAAATGTTAATTATATGAATGAATGGAATTTCCACTTTCATAGTTAAAATCAGTTTCATCAGTAGTTTTCACTATAGTTAAGGTTGAGGAATGGTCTTGGAACACTTGGATTTGATATCATAACTGAGGTTGGCATGAGTAGAACCTAACCTATTGTGCATATAACACTGTCACCTCTAAGTTTGTATGGACTCCGTGATGATAATTAAGTTGAGGATCCCTTGGGAGTTGCAACATCCTTGGTGCAATACGCTCACCACTTTTTGGTGACGTTTTCGGGGAGGTTTCTAAGTAGGTGTTGTTTATTCTTGAGAATTGTTTTTCTATTTTTCATCAGTCTTATTTCTTTGAAAAACTTGTTCTTTCATGCCTCGCAAGACTAGGGATAACCAAGTAAAATTTTTACCAAAAACCCCCACACCCTCAAGCAGTAAACCTTCATTCTTCTTTGGTGACTGTGAACTTCACTCTCTTACTTCAGGGGAGTTAGAAGACCCTCTAGGTGAGTAACATGAAATTTTTGAAGAACTAATTAGGGAAGGAGAAGAACCTGTCTCACTTACCCAAACCATGGTTGCAAACCAAAAGAATGAGCTCTTCCCTACCAGAGGAACCAATGGAGAGGATAGAATGAAAAATATAAGCCTTGTTTCACTTCCACATTTCCATTCCCTAACCTCTGAAGATCCTAACACCTTCATGTTTGAGTTTGTTGTTGTCTATAGGACCTATGACTATGCCTTTGATGAGCAGAAGACAAAGTTGTTTCCTTCTACCCTCAAAGATGCAGCCTTGAGTTGGTTTACGAGTCTACCTGGAGGCACCATCACTACCTGGGCCCAAATGAAATAAACCTTCAATGATAAATATTGGGATTAATGTAGGTCCACATAAACAAAGGAGGAAATCTTTGGGATGACCCTTGGACCTGATGAATCTTGGAAGACTATGAGGAAAGGCTTCAACTCAATTATAGGAGGGCTAATTGTACCCTTTATGCTAAGTCATTCAAGCTAGTTCTTCTCCGAGGGATCAAGGAAGATGTAATGGAAACCCTCAATAATATATCTGGAGGAGATATCTACAAATTTCCTTATGATGACATCAAAACTATTCAAGAATTACTCTAGAGTTGTTAGGAAAAAGGGTAGGGCTAGCCAAGGCTTGGTTAGTTCCTCTCCCTCCACAACATCCATCAAGAATGAGATAGGGAATATGTTTAAGGATTTCAAGAGTGAAATTTTGCATACCTTTGCGTTAGAAATGGACAAAAAGAAAGCAAGAGTAATTAGAGATGAAACTAGCTATTTTATGCCCTAGATATACTAAAACACATCCTAGGAATGAATTCCAATTGAATGTCATAGAAGTATTCCTAGTCTGTGAAGAGAATCATGCATCAGACAAATGCCCCTCTTTTATATGCCTAAAAGTTGTGTAAAAAGTAGGAGTAGAGAGTGGGACATAACAGTTGTGTTTCATTAATCAAATGAGGCCACCAAGACCCTGACCATATCATCAAGGCATGCAAGGTGCACATTACCCTCACTACAATCCAAATCAGAATGCACCTTTTAAGACTTGGTACCCTTCCGCTCATCCATCATGGTCCACACCTCCTCCTTGGAATTTATGCCCCTCCAAACTCTCCTCAACCTTTCAACCATCGTTTCCAGCCATATCCACCCCAATATTCCCAATGTGGCAACCCCTCACAAGGATGTAGGCCTAAAACAAATCATCCTCCTACTTTGCTGCCTCCACCCCAACCTCAACCATAACTAGATAATCATGCCCCACTTAAACAATGCCAAATTCCTTCTCAAACCAACCTGAACCTGAACAATAAGCAGGCACAATAGGTCAATAGTGGGGAAGCATTCTATCCTGCTTATGTTGTGGAAATCCAAGAACTCAACCTTCTTTCAGGGAGAGTGCTCCTAGATAATCACCCACTTTGTCCACCTAAAGATATTGAAGGAGAGAAGGAAAAGAGTGTCCCTTAAGTCAATGCACCCTCCTATCCTAAAAGCATGATCCACACTAATCATCACACCCCATAAGAGGTTGAAATTATGGGAGAATTGAAGAATTTGTGTGTCAATATACCCCTTCTCTAGGCCATTAAACATGTTCCCATCTACAACAGGCTTATTAAAGAAAAATATTTCAAATTTCCTGGGAGAAGAAGAAGAGATACCCCCACCATCAATCTTGTTGGACAACTATCTAATCTAATTCTTAGGAGGGTTACCTCCCCAAAATACCTAGAACCTGGTAGCCTAGTAGTGGATGTGCACATTGATGGAATTATAATCCCTAATACCCTGATTGATCTTGGGGTTGAAATCAATGTGATGACTAGGGAAACCATGTTGAAGCTCAACCTCAAGGGGCTTTGAGAAAGACCACCACAATGTTGCATCTTGCAAACATATCCATAGTAGCTCCTGAGGGAATTATTAAGGATGTCATGGTCTCCATTGACTCTTGGGAGTAGCCTACTAATTTCCCGGTCCTCCAGCTCAAAACCAAGTTTAATGGCTATCCTCTCATCTTAGGAAGAACTTGGTTGGCTACTGTTGATGCCTACATTAGTTGTATGGTTGGGAACATGAATATCAAGAATGGACATTTATCCAAACAACTTGCATTGTATCCTCTTGCTTAACCTTCTATTGAACATGATTTACCCATATGATTAGAGGATGAGGAAGAGGATGAATTCTATCATACAGCCCCCTACCCAATATGCATTCTAGATACTATTATAGGATGGGGAAAACTTGATGAATATGACCTTATTGAACATATCCTTCAAAATCAGCCTCCCACTCCCATACCAATTGATGAGTTGATGAAAGAATATGGGAGTAGTCCTTGGACTGACTTGTGCTTTGTTGACTCAAGTCTAGAACAGGTCAATATTATAGAGTTTGGCCCATCCAGAAATTTAAAGATCAACCATTCTCTCTTGGCCAAATAGGAAGAACAATTGTGCAATCTACTAAGGTAACACCTAGATGCTTTTGCTTGGGATTATAAAGAAATGTAAGTTGTTCATCCCTCAGCTTTCACTCATCATATTTAAATCAAAGAGGGATGCAAGCCTATGTGCGAACCCCAGAGAAGGATGAACCCAACTCTTAAGGAAATTGTGAAAGAAGAATTACAAAATCTAATGGCTGTAGGGTTCATATACCCCATTTCAGATAGTGAGTGGGTATAACTTCTTTTTTAAGTTCCCAAGAAGAATGGGAAGTAGAAAATCTATGCTGATTACTGGGAACTTAAAAAGGATACAAAGAAGGACCATTTTCCTTTGCCCTTCATTGACCAAGTCCTAGATGGCCTTGCAGGAAAGAAATTATTCTCCTTCCTGGATGGATTTAGTGGATACAACCAAATCCATGTCAACCCTGAAGACCAACACAAGACCACATTTACATGTCCTTAGGGTACTTTTGCCTATAGAGTTCTTCCAATTAGTCTGTGCAGAACCTGTGCAACTTTTCAAAAGGAAGTTTTGAGTATTTTTACTAAAATTGTTCATGACTCTATTGATATATACATGGATGTTTTCATTCATTATGGATGTGACTTCCATGAATCTCTCTCTAATCTGTGAAAGTCTTCAAGAAATTTATTGAAATGAATCTCTCATTAAGCCCTGAGAAATGTCATTTTTTATGAATGTAGGTACTCTCCCTGGCCATTCCATATCCAAGGAGGGAATATAGGTTGACCCAAACAATATTACCATCATCAAAAGGGTCCCTATCCCTCAAAAGCAAATAGATGCTAGGAATTTCCTTAGATTAGTTGGGTATTATAGAAGGTTCATTAAAGATTTTAGTAAACTTCCTTCAGCCTTGTTTAGTATGCTGGCTAAAGATTCAGATTTTTATTTGACAAGAAACTATCAAGAAGCTTTTGAAATACTAAAAGAAAAGCTAACCACTACACCCATTCTTAGGGGTCTCAACTAGTCATTACCTTTCCATATACACACAGATTCCTTAGACAAAGTTGTAGGGGATTCCTTAGGACAAGTGGAAGAAAAATTGCCTTATGTTATCCATTTCATTTGTAATAATCTGTCTAAACCTGTGTTGAATTTTACTGTCACTGAAAATAACTCTTAGTTATATTACAATATTTAAACAAGTTTAGGCATTATATCACTAGTTATAGAAATTTAGTTCACATTGATCATGCAACCATTTAGTATTTAATGAATAAACTGATGTCAATGTTAGGATAATTACATGGTTGTTATTATTAAAATAATTCCATTTGACTATTGTTGATAAACCAAGGAAAGAAAATGTGGTTGCATATTTCTTGTTAAGACTAACCCTGCCTATAGGAAGGGAAGAAATGATAGATGATCGAATTCCAGATGAACATCTCTTTTCCATATTGGTCCTTTCTCCTTGGTTTGCTGATATATCCAACTATTTGGTCATTGGGAGGTTCCCTCATAACCTATCCTCCAGTGACAAAAGCAAGATTGTTGGGAAGAGTGCCCCATTCAATTGGATTGGGGGGGAGTTTTTCAGATTGGGGTAGATTAGTGTTGGGATGGGGTCCCCTGGGTCAGTTTTGTTAAAAATATTATAAGTCTCCACATTTTGAGGAGCAGAGCACAAGTAGCATAAGTCAAATAGGATTCAAGGGGTTTTAGGAAGGTCAAAACCCCTTATATTTTGGTATTATTTTGAGATATACCCATGGTTTGCGGACCGTGGTATTGTGATAGAGAAGGATATATAAAGGGATGTCTAGCAAGTTTAAGGAAAAATAGAACTTGATGTTATGATATGATTTGGAGTCTATAATTGTAGATATTTCTGTGTTTTTGGCGAAGGGGAAGGCTCCTACAACTAAGTGTGCAAAGACCTTGGTAAGTACGTAGTTGAGTGAGCGAGCCCCTATAGCTGTGTGCATAGGGTCTAGAAAAGATGTAAAGAAAGATCTGAAGTAATAGAAAGATATTTGAAGCAATTATGTGCCCATTTTTATGCACTGTGTATTTTCTATATTTACGCACAAATGAATGATATTTATCTATATTTTATCTTAATTACTTCGTGAAGATCCAAATCAACTCTTAGATGTTATTTTATGCATGATTAGATAGTTATGTGAAGATTATAACTTTCTGTAACTGCAAATCATATAAGTTTAATGAATAATGGTTCGTGAAGGTCAAATCTAAACTAAAACTGTAGAAAGCGCCTTAAACCACATCACATAGCCTTTCGGATGTGGAAGCCTTGTTCTACCATCCCCCAATACTACCTTGGGTGAGACTGCGTCCTGTGCAACACGGGTTGTTGCTGAAAGGGCCGGTAGTGTAGGGTTTTTTTGGTTAGCGCGACTAACTCTAAACTTGGGTCCAAGCCCCCTTAAGCCAATAAATGGTTTAGTTACCGAAACTAAGATCTATCTGAGGGATGTGTGATGTGGCATAAGTGGATACCGAGTAAGAAGGAGATCGAGGAGTTGATAGATCAGAAGTTGCATGAGTTTTCAAGTTAGGAGAATAGGAATCCATGCTTATCAAAAGAAAAGTGGTTGCAAATGTATATTTACACAAAAGTACATAAATTTTTCTTTTCATCATTCCCCTGCAAGTTATACGAGTGGATTTCCAAATTGGCAGATAGCGAACCTACTTGTAACTACGACGATCCCATTGTGTGGACTCTGGAACTCATCAAATGCCTTGAAAAATATGATTATAAGGTTGTGAGGGTTGTTGATTACTAGATTGATAGTATCTTGGGTGGTTTCATCCCCGAATTTGCAATAGATACATCCATGTATTATAGGAAATCTAGACAAAGATTATTCAAGGGTCCGAGAGTTAAGTACCTGAAATCGTTAAAAACCTGGATTAAAATGCTTTTGTGTGAAAAGAAGGTTATGCCTTTACCTTAATGTTTAAGAGGGGTCCAACTAGATCTACGCAAGTGATTCAGAGTAAATCAAGACAAATTTGTTGAAAGTGAATAAAGTCCCTTATTGGGAGAGTCTGAAAGTGAAGAAGAGTGAAGTAGCCCTAGTATGACTAGAGGTGCGGCACAGACGGTAGATCAGGGTACTTCTGGAATTCAACCTTCAACCACTCCACCTCCACCTTCATCTCCACCTCATACACCTACATCTCCACCTCCACCTCCATTATTCTGCATGGAAAATACAGTAAAAATTCCTATATTTAGGGGTCAAGGATCTAAGGATCCCAACAATTTTGGTTCATCACAGAAGCTGTGTGGAAAGCATAACAGGTCACTAATGATAATATTAATATAGCGCAACTAGTTACAGTGCTACAGGACATGGCACTTACCTAGAATATCAGATACAACATGACTCACCCGGCTGCTTCATTGGCTAATACAAAGGATGTGTTGAATGTGAATTTTTTGAAGCTGAAGTTGAAAGCTCAATGCATGATGGAGATCAAGGAGATTAAGCAAAAGGTTAATGAAGCTTTGTGGGATATATATCAATTACTAAAGTGCTTACTAATTCAAGCTAACCTTGAGATCTTAGATGAACAACATAGGGATTGGTACATAGCTTCACTATTACCTCACTTAAGGTTATGATTATCTCAGCAGAACATTGGGTCTCAAGCTGAATCATTGGAAATCACGATAAAGTTGGAAGCTTCACCAATTCAGGATATGAATGTAGGGGTTTAGCGGATCCATGCATAGCTAGCAAGCATGCATATGGAGTTGCATGACCTAAAGAAGGGAAAGGAGGTTAAGACAGAGACACATTCTAAAGTTTAGTGCACGAAATGCAAGGTTGAAGGTCATCATAAGGATAAATTCCCTATATTCTGGGACCATATAGCTGTGGGAGGTCCTAACCCATTAAAACCAAAATCTTCCGCTAGATCAAGCACTGGTGCATGTACCTAGTGTAGTGTTTTCCAAGTTTCAAGACAATATTCAACAAATAATTGCTCCTTATTACAAAAGTTTATACAGTCTCCAAAGCAATTTTTTTGTAACTTTTGTAAATCACTTGGTCATGACGAGAGGAATTTTCGAAGCTATGAACTAATTATGGAAAAAACTCTGATGTATAGGATTCAGGTTGAAAACTGTGCACAGAATGACCAAGGCTCAACTACAACTCGTCGAGGATTTCAAGGCTGGGGAAGAGGACGAGGAGGAGCTAGAAGAGGTTGAGGCTAGATAATTTGTTACAACTACAGAGAACCAGGGCACGTTGTGCGCAAATGTCAAAATCCAACACACCCTTCATGTCAGTACTACCATCAATTTGATCGTGTTATAGAATATTTCCCATTCTTAATAGCGAAGATGGAGGAGAAGAAGACTCAACAGCCGAAACAAAATATTCAAATGATGAGATCTGAGCCATGTGAAGACAATCATAGTATCAATATAGTCATGTGAAATGGTGTAGCCACTAGTGAAGACAAGGTTGAAGGCAAACAACCAGAATCAAAGTCATGGTTCCAAAATGCTGGTGAGAAGAATACTAGGTTTGATTTACATAAAGAAAAAGAGACATTCATGGAGGCCAAAAAGAATTTTATGAGTCCAGGTGCTTCTACATCTCAAAACTCAATGTTGATAGCCTCGCAAAAGGAGAAACCTGAAGATGCTACTCCAACCCAAGAGTCAGATCCCACCGTGTTGAAATCTTTTCTACAGAATTGTATCAAGTTACTATGGGATAAGAAGGTAGTGGAAGGACTACAAGAGTTGATAGATAACTACACCAACAAGGATAAGTTGTCCCAAGACAACACATAGTCAATAAGGTAAACCAAAGAAAGAAAAGAACCGGTAGAGAGATGTAGTTGACTGCGTAGATTAGTGATTTCAAAATGGATTAGGTCATCCTAGACTTGAGCTCTGATGCTAATGTACTACCGAAATAGACTTGGGAACGTATGGGAAAGGCTGAGCTACAATGGTCACCAATTCAACTATGCATGGTGAATCAATAAAGATAATTCCAATGGGGCACCTACATGGAGTAACCGTAGATATTGAAGGTGCAAGAGAAGTGACTGACTTAGAAGTTATTGAGATCGTTGATGATAGTAATCCATACCCAGTGTTGCTCGGGATTGATTTGGATTTTGACATGAATGAAATCATCAACTTAAAGAAGTGAAGCATGGTATTTGAGAAGACTAAACTTCGAGTAATTGTCATGTTGGATCTAGTTGAAGGTGCACGATACACATAACCGAACCATGACTATTATGAAGATGACACATTTATAAGTTAACTGTGCAGAATGAAGATTGGATCAATTCTACTCAGATGGAAGGATCCGTTGGGAGAAGGATATCTCTTGCTAATCAAACTCAGATGAAGAGTTAGAAAACTAGAAGAATCGGTTGAATGAGGTTTCTACGCTATGATGCAATCGAATTACAAAATCGGTACGCTATGTATCTACTAAGGTATGTAAATTACCCTATTATGATGGATTGGGTAATGTCAAACTATTTCTTGAACATTTTGAAAGGGATGTGTTATCACAAAAAATTGATCATCTAGCCATAATTTATTAGATGGATCGAAGTACACCATGTAGGGAAATTTTACCATAGTAAATTGCTTTCATGGTGAGAAATTACTTAATAAACCACATTTGTTTAGTCATTTATAATTAAACCCGTGAAGAATAATTAAATAAATAACTATTTATTTAATTATATTCTAGGAATAATTAATCAAACCATTGTTTAATTAATATTCTGTGTCACATTTGATCCAATTATGAGAAATAAATAGATAAATCATTAGTTATCTTATTTCTCTCTAGGAATAATTAATTAATCATTAATTAGTTATTATTCCTTGTCAAGTTTGACTAAATCCCATAGGAATACTTAAATAAATCATTATTTATTTATTATTCCTTAGCCATATTTTTTGAGATGATAAATAAATAATTTATTTATTTATTATTTCTAAATAAAAGTTAAAATACTTTTTCCCTCTAACCAAATATAATAAAATATTCAAAATGATTTATTCTAGAATGAGGTTAATAATATTTTATTATTGCTCATTATTTGAGGATAACCTAATATTTTTTTATAAATAGAAGGGCTTTCCATCCATTCTTCATTTTTCATTATTTTCATTGTTGCACTCATTGTTATAGCTCTGATTATTATGATTGTCACACACCATGTTTTTTTTCATTTGATTTCTCATTGAACTCAAACATTTTGTTTGCTAGGTTTTACACATAATAGAGGAGAGAGACTCTACAAAGGCTGAAGACATTGAGGATAGCCAAGAACCCATCCCATAGAGGGGGATTGGTAACATTATTTATTCCCTCACAGGTGTTGTTTAATAAAATATATTCTTTATATATCTGGCTTCCATTGGATTATTGGATTTATTTGCGCTTATTTTACTATTCCATTTTTCTTTTTGACTATTTCTGTGGCATAGATCACAGCTTTGGCAGGTTTTGTTTCTATCATTTAATGCAGATCTACACTGTTTAACGACCATTTTTATTGTTAGGACTATTTTTCATCCACAACCTAAAGTAGTTTCTTTTCGTACACATTCAAGAAGAATTCTACATAACAAATTGACAACTCCACTGTGTTTTTAATTATGATATGAAAACCTGGGTGAACTTCAGTTTTCAGCTTAGGGTTTTTCTTTTTCAATATATTAATGTTTTTTACTAACATTCTAACCCTAGATCAATTAAATTTCTAACTTCCATAAGTTTTCTGGTCATTTCCGCAAGTCACAGGAACCAACAGCGACAGAGACGCATATTTTTCCGGGACTGGCCGCCCGAGAACATAGGAGTATAAATCACACTTTTTTGCCCCCAAAAGTGCGATCTATAGGTCCAGAGCACACTTTCTAGCCCAAAAAGTGTGATAGCCCCCTACAGTACCTACGATTTTATGGTTTTTGGGATTTTTTCTGCTTTGTTTGTGGGTTTTGCTGAGAGTTGTCTTCTGGATTGGTTGACCACTATCTTAGACTGCTTAGCCCTTGATCTACTCTATTTCACTCATCGAAGTTGATTTTTGCTCAGGAGGCTCAAGTGGTTTCATGGCATACTCTTGAAGGTTGAAGGTTGATGCTTCAAAGTGCGCTCATGCACTCAAAGGCTCCAAGAGGGCGCATGGCATATTGTGGAAGGCTAAAGGGTTAGGATTAAGTCCTTGAGGGTGCACTCATGTGCTCAAGGAGGGCACAATTCTTCAAGTCAAAGGACTGTGCTCAAGGAAGACTTAGTCTCTTAAAGGGCACATTTTGGACCAAGGAAGGGGAAAGAATCTTAAGGAGTGAATTTTGCACTTTTCGAGGGCACAGAATGCACTTCCAAATAGTGAAGGATTCCCAATCAAGGATTCAAAGTGTTCTGATGTGCTCTTGGCCTCAATGGGTTGGCTTTGAACCGAAGATTTATCTAAGTTTGAGATATAGGGTGAGGGGTGAACAAGATGAGTTTTAGACATAAAACCATGTGCGACAAATACCCACTCATCATGAAAACTTAGACAAACTTGAACAATGATAAATAGATGTCAAACTTCCAGTTTATACACATTCCCCATGTATAATGAGTGAAGTGTGTGGGGCTATGGGCTAAAAGGGTCATTTTATAACAACAAAGATGTTATGACCATGAAATGCACCTAAAGATGTTCTAATCAATGTGATGAAACTTGAGGCCCATAAAGGACACTTGAAGCACGTAGGATAACATGAGACAATGTTTGATGTTCAAAGTGACACTAGGAACAATGGTGATAGTAGGCTCCAAAATTCAAATGTAGCGAAAGTTTGGAGGGTGTTGTAATAGTGAAAACACTTGGTGACACCATGGGCAGACTTTAGCTTCTCTGTTCGGGAATAGGTTTCAATTAAGGGTTAAACCTTCAAGAAGAATTTACTGCCTCAATTTTCCCCTTTCGACTTGGTTTTATTCATATCATCTCACTTTCCTCTACTTGGTTGAATACATACAAAATATAAACCATATCACAATTTCTTCAATCCAACAAAGGGTAATGTTCGTGACAAGTTTATGATATTCATAGTATGAGTTTTCATCTTTGGTTTTTCTCCGCTACCAGCATGCCTGGATAGTACCTTGGCGGAGTTACTTCAGGAGCACAAATGTTGCTTCTCTATTAGCAATCCTGGATAGTACCCCAACGAAGTAGCTTGCTTCACCTCCCTGTGTAGGAAGCCTTTCTCTTCTTTCACCCTTTATTTATTTATTTTAAAAGAATTGTGCATCGACACTTATTATTTTCAATGGGAAAAAGAGGGATCCCGAATTATTGAGAACATAGGAGGTTTACCCTTTAGAGAAGTATTCTAAGACCTCTGAAATTGGTTTTCTTTCTTTAGATTTCCCCTTATCCCTTTTCCATTAGATTGGATAAGCATTAACACACTGTAGACTTACACGAAGTTGAGTAATTTAGATACTAACATGGGCGTGGATCTAATAGGTTCTCTTATTGGATGAATTGTATTTTCCATCTAGACTTAACTCAACCTATGGAATTTCCCTAAACAAATAAGGAGAACAATAGAAAGCCAAGTGTTGTAGTCATCACACTTCTCTTTCATTACACCACAAAGTCTTTTGATCCATGAAATTTTACACAGGCGTCTTATTTATGTACAATGACCAACAAACAAGACATGGCAAGACACGACTAAGATCACACGCACGATTGAGATAAACAAAAAGAAAGGAAAAAAACTAAATTATACAAGAAGCATAGCTCATACCTGCTATTGAAAGTAATTATTAAATCTTGTCCATTTACGGGAAGAGGGTCAATCCTCATGTCTAACGATTTGAGCTTGAAAGTATTATGACCAAGCTTCTCATCAATGATAAATGGTCCAATCCACAAAAGTTGTAACTTTGTGTGTTTTCCCTTTTCTTCATGGGGTTTATCCCACTTCAGTACCAGGTCACCCACATCAAATCTCTTTTCCCCTGCGTACTTCTTATCAAACTAGTGCTTTACATGGTTTTGATGCACAGGAAAATTTTCCTTGGATTTGAGAATTTATTCCTCAAGTTTTAGTAAAGTGTTTATCCTAATCTAAACCAGACAACAAGGTCTACCTTGTAACTCTTGTGAGAGTTGCAAGGTTCGGAGATATAGGTTCGGAGGAAAGATAACTTCTTTACTGTAAACTAAAAAGTATGATGAGGTTCTTAGGGGAGGATTTGGAGTTACACGGTCATCCCAAAGTGCATTGTTCAAAGCTTTATGCCAATTCCTTTATTCAGAGAATATGGTTTACTTGATTATCTGAATAAGATTATTATTTGTTGATTCATAAAAACCATTTACCTACGGATAATTGTTGGGCAGTGAATCCCCCCCCATAGCGGGTTTTGGGGCTTGAAGCCTAAATTTTGGTAAAGTGTAATGTAACGACCTCGCGAACTGTGGGCATGGAGCATGAGAGCTAGGGTTGTCCAGCCTAAAATAATATAATTTAATGTATAGTATGTTGGCCTACCCATGGTCCACGGACCATGGGCTTGTATAAATAGAACTTGGCTCTAAGTGTAAAGTCAGTCTTAGTTTTAAGAAGTATGAGATAGATGTGAAGGCATGGTTAGAAGATACAATTGAAATCTAAAGTGTATTGGGTTGTAGGGGTAGGTAGAGGCTCTGTAGCTGAGAGCGCAGAGGCCTAGTAGAGTCCACAGCTGAGTGCGTAGACCCCTGTAGCTGAATGCGCAGGGTGGATTTGGGATTGTACTTGGACGGAGAATTAATAAAAGATAAGTTGAGTCTGGAATATTCTGTGTCTATGCTTCTGTTATATTTATGAATCTCTTTATAATTTTATGATTGCGCACACTTGTTATGAATGTTGAATGATTAATGAGAATATTGGGCCCACATAATTAAGTTAAGATCTATAATAATAGCATAGTAAGGAATAAGGATCTAGATAGCACCTCTTCACGCTCTTTAAAAAGCTACGTGGAAGTAGTTTCACAAGTTGTGAAGGACAGACAACTGCACAGAGCAGCGCAAGCATGTGGGT
Source organism: Pinus taeda (assembly GCA_000404065.3). Lineage (NCBI taxonomy): Eukaryota > Viridiplantae > Streptophyta > Pinopsida > Pinales > Pinaceae > Pinus > Pinus taeda. The sequence continues at coordinate 32,008 of APFE030237375.1, forward strand.
TCGGTTTGCAAACTCCCTAGACTTCATCAAGACATCCCTAGGTGCGGAAACTTGGTTCCAACACCCTCCCATACTACCTCAGGTGAGACCTCAATCCGTACACTGTGGACTGTTGCCAAAAGGGTTGGTAGTTTCATGATTTGTTTGGCTAAATCACTTCTGAACCTGGGTCAGGCCCCAACAAGCCAACAAATGGTTCCATTACCGGGATCAGGAATCAGCCTAAGGGATGTCTGATGTCGTGCCACTAGAACCCAACAAAGAAGGAAATTGAGGAGTGGTTGGACAAGAAGCTTCACGAGTTCGTGACACAGGAAAATAGAACTTTGCAAGTATCCGAGAAAAGGTGGCTGGATTGCTACATGTATACGGAAATCCACGAGATCTCCTTTGCATCCTTTCCTTCTGAATTTTACGAGTGGATCGTGAGGTTAGCCGATAGCCAGGGAAGGTGTAAGCTTGACCAACCAATAGTGTGGACTCCAGAATTAGTGCGCAGACTAGATGCATCAGAAGATAAGATCGCGTGAGCTGTGGACCATTGGCTTGACCAGATAATAGGGGCATTTATCAATGAATTTGCAATAGAAATGACTGTGAGCTACAATGAAGAAAAATTATGTTTTATCAAGGTATCGTGAGGTAAGTACATTAAATCTTTGAATACCTAGATTAAGATGATGTTATGTGAAAAGTAGGTTTATGCGAATACATTAATGTTTAGAATGAAAAAAGATATACAAAGGTAGAGGGGAATTAGGAAACAATCCCTAGATTTCACCTTCACGAGAGAATGACGAAGAGCTTGCTCAGATCTCTCCAAGAAGTGCGGTCAGTTTGATAAGGTAGTGCATTTCGCAGTTACCACCCCCACTTATGCCATCACCTATTTCACCTCCTTCACCTCCATCTCCCCCCACTCCACCTCCACCAAACCCATAGTTCAGCATGGCAAGTGTGATCAAGCTACCCGTATTCAGAGGAGTAGGGAATGAGGATCCGGACCAGTTCTGGTTCATGGTAAGAGTGGTGTGGGAAGCACAAGGGCTCATGGATGACAACATTAAGAAGGCTACATTGGTGAGTGCATTGCTAGATCATGCGTTGACATGGTATATCAAGCACTCTAATGATCACCCAAATGCAAGGATAACAGAGATCCAGAATGCGCTGAACAGAGAATTTAGCTGGCCAAAATCAGAAACACTGTAAATCATCAGATTTAAAGAGATCACGATGCTTCTAGGCAAGCCCCCTGGGATCTGGATCAGTGGATGAAGAGTACGATCCATGAGGCTAATATGACGCTCACGGATGCACAGCATCATGCATGGTTTTTGGAATCTCTAACACCACACCTAAGGATGGCGTTGTCGCAACAAAAGCTTTCTACCCAGGCCGAAGCATTGGAAATGGTGATGAGGTTGCATGAGACACAGATACAAGATCCGAGGCGGGGAGTGCAACAAATCCATGCGCAACTATAGAATCTCTGCCTAGAAATGCAGAGCTTAAGGTAGGATAGGGCACCGCAGCTGGAGGCATGAGAGGAAATGTGGTGCATAAAATGCAAGGGCCAGGGTCATGACAAGGATCATTGTCCAGTATTTGCGAACTACTTGGTAGGAGGGGGACCAATTCCATTGAGACCAGAGGCATAGATAGGGCCAAGTGTGACACCCACGCTATGGTGCGTGATCTCTCAGATAGGAGGAAAGCACAAGACAGATAATTGTCATTTGTTGCAAAAGTATACACAGACTCGCCAAAAGTTGTTTTGTAATTTTTGTAGGTCAGTAGGCCACGACGAGCATACTTGTCATAGCTACAAGTTGATGATGGATCAGACCCTAGCCTATCGGATGCAAACAGAAACATGAGCTCTCGACCTAGCAGCAAGGATGATGCACACGAGATTTCAGGGGCGAGGTTGAGGATGAGGAGGAATGGGGCCAAGAAGGGGCCGCAAAAAGTTAATTTGTTACAATTGCGGAGGACTAGGGTACTATGCCCACGATTGTACCAACCTAACAAGAATATCTTGTTCATAATATGATTAGTTTGATCATGAAGCAGTAAATTGTCCTACATTGATCGCAAAGATGCATGAGAAAGGAGTACTCTAGCCTACTCAAACTCAAAATATTCAAATGATGAGGTCTAAACCATGCAAAGAGGACCCAAATGTGAACATAGTGCTCAGAATCAGTGCGACTACAGGGGAAGATAAGGGGAAGCAACCCAAGGAAGATACATGGGTTCACAAGGATCCTATAAAGGAACCTCAGTTTGACTTAGAATGTGC
>APFE030237375.1:34797-55764 GCA_000404065.3 Pinus taeda
AAACATGGGAATGCATGGGTAGGCCTGCGTTATAATGGTCCCCTATTCAATTATGAATGGCAAACCAACATAAGATTTTGCCCATGGGGAGGTTGCAAGGGGTAACAATTGATATCGAAGGCGCGAGCATCGAGATGGAATTTGAAGTAATAGAAATTGTTGATGACAAAAATCCTTATCTTGTGTTGCTAGGAATAGACTAGGCCATTGGTATGAATGGAGTCATCAACCTGAAGAAGCGGAAGATGATTTTCTTGAAAAAGTCCCTACATGTAGTAGTTTCACTAGATCCAGCCAAAGGAGCGTGCTACACCGAACTTGTGCGTGACTATGAAGGAAACGATGAGCTAGATTTTATTTACCAGATAATGGCACAAGACCAAGATTGGGTGAACCAGATTGCAGATGGGAGAATCTCATGGGAGTGCAACAGTTCCTGTACTTCAAATTTAGAAGAAGAAGTAGAACGATGGCAGAACCGGCTACACGAAGTAACAATGATGATTAGATCACTGTGTTGTGTGATGACAGAGGCAAGAGAACTATCAACATATGATGGAGTGACAACAGTGGATGAATTCCTAGACAAATTTGAAAGCGGAGTACCGGAACAGCAACGGTACAATGTGCTGGAATGGGTGTTGCACGCAACACCTACATGATGGTGGAGTACACATCAAAAGACCATTGGAAACTGGTGTGAATATGGAAGATGGATGCACTTATGGTTTGGAAGTCCCCAACGTCGAACGAAAGTCGGGCAGCTAGGAAGAAGCAGCTTGCACGGCCACCTGTGTCGATGGGTACAGACATGTGCTGAGAAAGCACATCCTAGACTAAGGATAGAAAATCAAAACCAGACATGGCGACACACACAAAAAGTATTTCACAATGTAGCATTCAAAAAACTATGCAGAATCATGAAGAAAGTTCACCAGGTGAGATGAATTGATCAGGACCTACACGTACCAGCGGTTCGAAGAGCCTATAGGGCCATCAACAAAAACTAGAGCACAGAAATGACACCAACATTGATGAAAAGAGATGAAATCATAAGAGTAGAGAAGAATCCCCATACGACAGCTTCCACAGTTGGGATAGTACGCAAGGACCTGGGTAAAGGAATTATGCTGTTATAGGGAGCCATTCAGCGAGGGAGGTTGAAACTTCATGAACTTGATGAAGATTGGGTACAGCTAAGAAAGAAGAGCATGACATTGGATGAAGAAATCAGCAAACTAGAAACCAACGTCGCGCAAGCACACTGCACCAAAAAACTAAGCACGATGGGACAAGGTCTAGCCAGCCATACTACTGCATTAGAAGAAGTTGTGACCCTACTACCATGGTTGCGACCAGACCTTTCTAGACAAAGTAAATAGGTGAGAATACCATACAAATAAGAGCACAACACACTGACGGATGCAAGGGTAATTTAGGGGTGCCCACGGCTCGAGCTAGCAGGAAAATTAAAGCCTCGCACTAGTGGTGTGACCACCTGACTATCTGTAGGAAGCATAGTCTCAGTGCTCCAAGTAGTTGAAAGAGAGTGAGGGACTATAAAAGAGTCTATATGGGAGATGCACAAGAGGGAGGTTGCACGTAGGATTGGTATGTCACAAGGATCACAACCCCGCATAAGGGGCTACGCTACTGCATGGGTTGGCTGGAAGTTGACCGTTGGTGTCACTATTCATGACAATAGGTCCAATTTGAGGCAAAAAGGAGCAAGCGGCAGACAATTAAGACAAGAATTAAGAACGAGATTTGGGACGATCTACCACCAAGAAGGCATTAATGATGCAGAAGTGGGGGGAAGGGTCAAATTCAGATTCAAAGGTCATTCTAAAAACCCTAGGGCTAGCTCCAAGGCAACACTTGGTTGTTTGAGAATTGAGAAAGTACAGATTATTGAGCGCTGCATACTCTTACCATCTTCAAGTATAGACATAATGACAGCTGCTAGAACAAGAGTGTGGTTCGCCGAAGTCATCGTGGAGCCCCGTATGGCCCATCAGGAGCCTGGAGAGGTGGCAGCTGCGCCAAAAGTTCCAAAATCACCACACATGCTACGACCAAAAAAAGATAAGCAAATAATGGGGCCAGTCTGTGTATCCTCAAGAAACCCACGGTTTGGCAAATTGTCAATGGAAGAGAAGGGAAAAGTCATCACCATTGAAACAGCAGAGGAGGAGGAAGACTTGCAGGCCCCGATTGCCCAAATTTAGACACAAGACGATGAGGTAGAGGATGTCTCCCAAAATCATTCAGCAATGAAGTTACCTCCATACATCCCCCCGTGGAAGGGGAAAGCCAAGGTACCGAAGGACCTGGGGGCCACAAAGAGTGCGCTCTAGACCCCACTCCTCCTTGATGATATAAGGTTTAATGGTCTATCGTTGAGACGAGTACCAACTATGAAGTTTGAATATTGGGACCTCGTGGATAGTGAGAAGTTCCCACAGTTGGTCGCAGAGAAGTTAATAAGGCAAAAATGGTTGCGCGGTGTGGAGAAGGCTGGGTTACTCCATCCGCGATGGATACCCCACTACCATTGCATGCTAGCCACCTTTTTTGTCATCAAACAGTTGTTGTGCTTGGTGCATGATGGGTATCTCTGGTTGGAGGAGTTGATTCCCATCACGGTCGATCTAATTCACCAAATTTCTCGACTACCGGTCAAAGGAAATGACCCCGCAACCATCGCAGGAAAAATCAATGACTTGGGCCTCGCAGAAGCTATGAAGGCCAAATATAAACTAGAAAAGAGAAAGTGAGGGTACACAATAGCCAATTTTAAAGACCAAGGGGTGGACATAGCCACCCAGCTACTAGCTAGCAAGCTAATGAGGAAATATCACACCAACGAAGTACCAACATCTGTGATTGCATTGGCAGATCAATGCGCAGAGGGGGTCCAGTTAAATTGGGTGCAGTTCCTATGTGATGAATTTTTGACGAACTACAAGGAGGCCCAAGAGTAGGGTAACACCTTCCACTATGCATGGTCGCTCTTATCCATCCTATTGGTTTCAGGGGAGCTATCGGTGGAAAGTCAGTTTTCCATTACTAAGGGTGACTTACCCAAAGTTGTGAGGTACACCTCGCTGTGGGCTACAAAAGATACAAATTGGATTTTCAAGATAAAGGTGTTTTTCGTGTTCGTGGAGGCAAGCATCCGAACATGGATAAACTGTCGGCCGCACTTGTCTCCTACAGCTCATAACAGCTTGCAAAGTTAGATAGAATTCAAGGCGGATATGCATAACTTGTATATCCGGGCGCGCAAGGATCCAACCCGAACATGGGTGAAGCTTCCGTTCATTGCAATGGATGATGCGATCTTCACAGTGATGGTTTCATGGCCTCTGAAGTGGCGTGCCCTAGACTTGGCGAAAGTGGAGAAGATCACTAAAAAGCAACGAAAGAAGGACACCAAGCTATGCCTCACACAACTAGCTGAGAGGACATGCCAGGAACAAGAAGCAGCCACACAACAGAAGGTGGTCAATGCAGCAGCAGTAGCATAGATGGCAGAAACCATAACCGCGCCCACCAGAGAGGTCGAGAAAGTCCAGGAGATGTCTTTGGAGCAACAGACCAGGGAAGCGGATAGGGAGGAGGACTGCACGGACCCCAGTACGACATCAACACAACTCAAGCGGCTGCACGACCCAGAGAAAACATCCCCCAAGAGAAAAGGGAAAGCCACGACGATGTCCATCGACCCGATCACGCTCACAAAAACTGATCTCTTGGATATCAGCAAAATAGTTTGGGAAGTCACAGAGGATGCACTCCAGGGATTGCGAATGGAGCAGAGCACTGTGTTGGGGGCACTTAGTGTGCAGCTACAAGGTTTATAGGTACAGCACCCCCAAACAGGCACCCTAGCCCAGCATGTTGTAGTAGGAACCAGTGAGGCCGAACAACCACTGCACGATTGTATGGGTAACACCTTCATCTTGCTTGAAGGCATGTTAGTCGCAATGAGCGAGGATGACTAGGCTAGAATGAGCAGCATGACAAGCATCGGTTTGAACTTGGCTACCTTGCCACGTGAAATACTGTACCAGCTACAGGATGGGGTCATCGACGAACTCCGCACTGGGAAGGCCAAGCGATCCAGGTCCTACATGAGCAGAAAATCAACATGGACCAACTTAGCATCTAGAGGGATGAGTTGATAGCACAAGTTAGTGGATTGGAGTAGGCCATAGAGTATGCATGCAGGAGCGTTCTAGAGTTGGTCGTACCGGCAGAGCTACCAACATCAAAACAGGTCCATAGATTGGCGAGTGGAGTTCGCGAGGCCCGAGAGGAAATGACAAAGGTTCAGTTGGAGTTAAAGCTGCAAATCGTTGAGTTGCGATTAAAGGCACAACCCTCCACACCCCTAGAAGTCAGAGAGCAGCGCACCCATGCTATTTAGATGGGGTTGGAATGAATTGGCCAGGCAACACAGGGGTGCACCGAAATGTTGGAACAAGCACTAACCATACTTATGCACCTATAGGAAGACCCAAACCTACAGTGCCTAGAGACTAAGGCACGTGAGTTGCAGCAGGAGTATGATAGTGTTCGGGGCACTGGCAGATGGTTTCCCTTACTCAAAGAATCACCTGACTATAGTAGGCAAGGGCACTGAAGAACCGATTAGATGCTGCACACCAAAAAGAAGCCCTCCTTAAAGTACACATCTAGCCATGGATCGATAAAGCAGTCACAGTCACAGCTACCATTGAACAGAAGCTGGCACAGATGCAGGAACTGTATACGGTTGGAGAGGAATGTGACCTTGCTCATGAAAGTTTAGAGATACGCTTGCAACAAATGCAATAGGTGGCAGAACAGTGCGTTGCGGACACCCAAGCTGTGCGAGACCTCCTGCATGGACTTGGCACAAAGATTGCTGCACTAGCAGAGTGACTCGGGATGAGTTATGATGATTGTGTTGGGGGCTTGTTGGGTAGTGGATCCCCCCATAACGGGTTTTTGGGGCTTGAAGCACGAATTTTGGTAAAGTGTAATGTAAAGACCTCGCAAAATGTGGGTGCGAAGCGTGAGAGTCTAGGGTTGTCTACCCCAAAATAATATAATTTAATGTATGGTATGTCGACCTACCCATGGTCCGCAGACCATGGGATTGTATAAATAGAGCGAGGCTCTAAGTGTAAACTCAATCTTAGTTTTAAGAAGCATGAGATAGATGCGAAGGCATGGTTAGAAGATAGAAGTCAAATTTGAAGTGTATTGGGTCATAGGGGTAGGTAGAGGCTATGCAGCTGAGTGTGCAGAGACCTAGTAGAGTCTGCAACTGAGTGTGCAGAGACCTAGTAGAGTCTGCAACTGAGTGCGCAGACCCCTGCAGCTGAGTGCACAGGGTGGAGTTGGGATTGTACTTGGACAGAGAATTAATAAAAGATAAATTGAGTCTAGAATATTCTGTGTCTATGCTTCTGTTATATTTATGCATCTCTTTATAGTTTTATGATTGTGTGCACTTGTTATGAATGTTAAATGATTAATGAGAATATTGGGCCCACATAATTAAGCTAATATCTATAATAATAGCACAGTAAGGAATAAGGATCTAGACAACACCTCTTCGTGCTCTTTACAGAGCTATGCGGAAGCAGTTGCACAAGTTGTGAAGGACAGACAACTGCATGCAGCAGCGCAAGCGCATGCGTTCGGTTCGTGAAGTCCCTAGACTTCATCAAGACATCCTTATGGTGCGAAAACCTGGTTCCAACAACCTCCCATACTACCTCGGGTGAGACCTCAGTCCATGCACCATGGATTGTTGCCAAAAGGGCCAGTAGTTTCAGGATTTGTTTGGCTAAATCACTTCTGAACTTGGGTCCGGCCCCAACAAGCGAACAATAATAATTAGATGCATGTTTCAATACAATCCCATTTTCTAATGCGAATTCATGAAGTTTTAATGATAAAACGTAAGTTGCATTATCAAAGACAAGTGATGTAGGAATGCCAAAGCTGGTTATAATATTATGTTGCAAGAAGTAGATGACTTCTTGGTCATTTACTTGTCTAAGAGGAGCTACTTCTAAACACCAATTGAAGTAATTTTTCATTGTTAGAATATATCAGTGTTTCTTTGATGAATGGGGAAAATTTTCTCCAATAACATCTAGGCCCCACTGTTGGAATGGTTCCTCGATTTCTACTAGTAGCATTCAGGTGGCTAACCTTTGATCACAATCCGCACATCTATGAAAACCTTGGCACTTGTAGACATAGGCGTTGGAATCCTTCAATAGAGTGGGCTAATAATAATTGTCCCCAATAAATTTATGTGTTGTAGTGATTCCTGCATAGTGGCCACCTGCAGGTGATCATGTAAATTTGTGAGGACCTTGTTTGTATCCTATCACTCAAGACATCTTAGCTAGACACCATTCTGGTGCTTCTGGAAAAGTACTTCATGCACTAATTGATAAGATAGAGATTTTAAATGGATTTCTCTCTTTCGTTTATTTGATAGGTGCTTGGGAAAGATACCATGCTCTAGAAATTTCTGTAAATCTACATACCATGGCACTGTAGACGTGGATTGGAACATGTTCAATGTTGTACATTTCTACCTCCTACTACCATCCTGAAATATATTGCTCAAGATCATCTCTCACTTCGTCTACTAGCTTACATAGGTCATTACCCTTTATGGTATGAACTGGTTTGAATTCCATATCATATTCTTGTAGATAGGTCATCCAGTTAGCCCTCTTCTCACCCAACTCTTCTTGCATGAACAATGTTCTTACTGTTGAATGAGTATAAATATAATTGTGTGAGATTTTAATAGATAGGGCCTAAAGTACTTAACTTCTTTATATACAACATATGCTCATTTTTCAATGGTAGGATAATTTAATTCTTGCCCTTATAGGCTAGCACTCATGAAATAGATAGGTCACTCATTTCCTTCAATATCCTTTTGAGTTAGTATAACCACAATCAATGAAGCTGAAGAAAACTTATAGAGTAAAAAATATTTCCCATAATCTAGGTTGAAAAATGTGGGTGCATCAGAAATAACCTACTTAATCTGAGAAAAAACTCCCTTCTCCCATTTATCCCATTTGTATACTACATCATCCTTAATTATCTCCTGCATGGGCTTGACTATATTAGCATAATCAGAGATGAATTTTATCAGGAAATTAATTTTCCCTAAGAAAGACTACATGGCCTTCTTATTCACTGGAAATGGGATCTGTGTAATGGCTTTGATCCTCTTTGGATTAATCTTGATTCCTCTTTTAGCAATGATGTTCCCGAATAGTATCCCTTCAGACACACAAAGACACTCTTTTTGGGATTAAGAGAAATCCCATACTTTCGACATCGCTCAAATATCTATTTCGAATAATGTATGTGATTTGATATTTTCTTGGAAAACATAGTAACATCATCCAACTATTTGGAAATTTACACCGTCGTTAATGAGCCAAAATGGCATCCTCTTGAAGGAAAATATTCTCCATTTGGTCTTGAAAGTAGTCTTCAATCTGCCCATTTCCACTATTATCACTTGATTATAACCAGAGAAATCGTCTAATAGCAGAAACATCCCAGACCCAAACACTGTCTGAGGGATCTATTCCATACATGTCACTGGGTAATTGTCTTTATCAAAAGCCGAGTTGAGATTTCAGAAATTGACACATAGCCTTATTTCACCAAACTTATTTCTAACTAGGAATAGGATGGAGATCCAAGTGGAACGTTTGACTTTAGAGATGATCTGAGAATCTAGAAACTTTATGAATTCCTTTCGGATAAGGGTTTCCAATGTTGGATGAACTTTTTGTAATTTCTGTTGGAAAGGATTTTCCCCTTAATTTATAGGAATTACATGCTGGATAGTATGAATTTCAGATGTATTTAAATCATCATATGTCCATGAAAATACATCACGGTATTATTTGAATAAGCAGATAATTGTTTTTTGTTCGTGTGGAGAACAACATGTACCAAGGTTTACATACTTTGGATCTTCTTAGGTCCCAAGGTTGACTTGTTCACATCATAACTTTGAGCTCTGAGTCTTTGTGTTAATTGGTCCTCTAAATCAGTTCTCTACGTCATATAACTTCTCCAAGGACACCACATCCTTAGGCACAATGTTTCCTTTCATTGTGTTGGATGCATCCTACAAAGCTTGATCGTGCTCATCCTCATCTATGGTAGCATCTTTGAATACATCTGCATTAGCCATAAAGTGCAGTATCTATTAGTCTTCATTGAAAACATGTAAATTAGTGATGTTGTTAGGCACAAATGGTTTATATATAATTTCAATAGAAAAACCATTTTTCAATGGCAGCATCCTAGCAACTACATCCTAATGCATTTGTTGTAGCATTTCTAACTCTAGGAACATAAATAATATTGAAAGCTTTGAAATTATTTATTAAATGACATACCTCCTATTGCTAGTTTTTAGATTCAATGAAACACAATGTATAATATCTCATACATGTCGAGTGACCACCTCTGAGTCACTGATTACCTTATGAATATCTACCTTCAGGTCAATAACTTTCTTTAATCCAAGTATGAGTGATTCATATTCAATAGTATTATTAGTACAATCAAACTCCAGATAGCATGAAAAGATATGCTTCTTGTTGCATGGGTCTGTAAGTACACAACCAACTCTAGAGTCGTCGTGCGTCTTTGAACCATCAAAATATAAATTCCAAACTTATGAGATACTAAGTTACTTCCTATACTTTTATTACTATTGCTACTATTATTATGTACATGTATATTACATAATTCATTTGCACTAGCTAGAGGACAATGAAGGAGTTCTAGCTATGTATCTGGTGGAACAGGTGATGGTTGTGTCTGATAACACCAAGGGTTGGTTTCAAGAAAATAATTCCCATAGATTAGATCAGCAAAATCAACAGGATCATTGTGTCCCTCAAGTGGTGTCATGGTGTGTTTCATATATGGATCATTTTCCACCCAAATCTAGCTATTCTTTCCCTTGTATGGAAGCCACAAATGTGACAAGTTTGTCACAAATACCCTTGAAATTTGTTATACCAGTATCTGTTGAGTATACCATAGGTTTCTGGGATTTCCATGATTAAAATATTTATACATTGATGACCTTGATCATATTTTGATAATATAATCAACACATTTTTTAGTTCACCAATAGCTTGGACAAGAGATCTGTCCAGTTGAACAATTTGTGCATCGGTTTTATCCCATTTAGAATTTGCTTTCTTTATAACAAATATTGGAATTACATTTACAAATGCACAAGAATCAACTAAACATTGTGGACATTATAATTGAAAATTACAAAATTCAATAAAAATGGAGGGCAAATAGTGTTGGCTTCTAATGTTATAACGTTAACTAGATATTCGAGGGGACCAGATGACTTACCAGACACCTTTTGAGAGGAAAAAACTTTATCACCTGGAAAAGGTTGTGAAAATACTTGGACAATTAATTCATGATGGAATGTGATCCTTATGAGCTTGTAGATGGAAATACTGGTGTGCGCTCTCTTCAAATCCTCATTAATGTTATAATGAATTGTTTCACCTCTAGCAGGTTGTGTTGAAGTGTCTGGAGGAGTATATTTGTTTAACAATTCCGGAGTGGTAGACTTAATTTTGTAGTTGGAGGAAGTGTTCTTACAATCAGTTTCATTTCCAGATTTACTCTATGCATTCTAGGCAAGATTGATAGGTGGTGAGATTCTTCTTAACAACTTCTATTTTAATTTCTTTCTTGTCAATTCCTATTCAGAGATGGGTCATTTACTCCTCAAACTATATCTACAATTTTCCTTCTGAGGGGGGGTGCTCACTTTGTGGTGGTTCTTTAGTATTCTTTGATCTGGATCTTGGGAGGAGGCCCCCAAGATCTAAAAGATTGAAATGGATCTTGGGAGGAGAGACCCCCATGATCTGAAAACTTGCAATGGATCTTGGGGGAAAGGCCCCCAAGATCTGAAAACTTGAAATTATTAGAAGAAAAATATGAGAATGCCCAATAAACAAAACCACAAAGAAACTTTTTTATTAAAACCCAAGTGGAAATAAACTAGCTAGGGTGATGGTAGCTTATCTCTGAGAAGAGATGTGGCAGCTACATGCCTCTGAACTGTAAAGGCTACATTGTGGCAGACAATTTGTCCTTTTACAAAATGTGACTTATTACTTATAGTATTTTTCCATTACAATACCACGGGTCAATTCCATGGGTGAATGAATACCATGGGTGGATTTTAGAATACCACGGGCGGATGCCATTTACAATACCATGGGTAAATTCCATGGGTCAATGAATACTATGGGTGGATGAGTACCATGGGTTGATGCCATTTTCCATTCAGACCATTCCTCCCTCCTTAAGAAGCAATGGTTCCCATTGTGTAAAGTTCCCTCCTTCAAAGCCTTTGTTGAATATGAAGAGTCACTGAAGATAAGGGTTTTATGTGGTTAACCCAAAACCCTGATAAACGAAGATCCGACGATAGAGATACCCTGTAATGCTTATGACCAACTGTTATTCTGACAGTGTGCAGCCTAGCAAATGGAATTCAATAAAGTGTGGGTTTTTGGATGACCCATAACCATGAAGAATGAATATCCGAGGATAGAGATACCCTGTAATGCTTGTGACCAACTATGATACTGACAGTGTGCGGCCTAGCAAATGGACTTCGATGAAGTGTGGGTTTGTGGATGACCCATAACCATGATGTTGGTTGCTGATGAAGTAGCAGGTGTCTACATAGCCTGGGGTGGGAGGGAACGTCTCCAAATAACCCAAGCCGAATGCTGCTATGTTGAAACTAATGAATGCGAAGCAAGTGCCTACTAAAGTGGGGTGGGAGGGCACGTCTCCAATGGGAACCCACTCTGAATGTTGCTCCAAAATTAAAATGGGCATAACTCAGTCAATATAACTTAGAATATTTATTATAACCTATTTTTGGAAGCAGAAGGATCATTTTTCATCTTCCCGTGAGTTGGAAATCCTTATCTATACACTCTAAGATCTCAGATTCGCACTGCAATAGTTCCGCCGTCACAAAAATTCTAATAAAATAGCTAATTTTAAATCAGCGATATCTCCCACATCCGAACTCAGATTCGACCCATTTTTTTTTTAAATTGGGTGATTTTTCGAGAGGAATCTAGATCTGGTATTTGTTTTTGTAAATTTTGTACCAAATGTTTTAGATCTTATCTGCAAAGTCGCCACCCAAAAAAATTCCTGCAAAAAAATGAAAAAAGAAAAATTCTTCCTGCTTGACCCAAGAAAGTACTCTGTGGAGGTTGTAGCACAAGCTTGAAGTTTGTTGAATATTGCTGCAAAATTTGAAATTGAAATATGCATCAAACCCTCATCCACATGGAATCTTAACCTGCTCTGATACCACTGATCCAGATCTTGGGAGGAGGCCCCCAAGATCTAAAATATTGAAATGGATCTTGGGAGGAAAGACCCCCATGATCTGAATACTTGCAATGGATCTTGGGGGAAAGGCCCCCAAGATCTGAAAACTTGAAATTATCAGAAGAAAAATATGAGAATGCCCAATAAACAAAACCACAAAGAAACTTTTTTATTAAAACCCAAGTGGAAATAAACCAGCTAGGGCGATGGTAGCTTATCTCTGAGAAGAGATGTGGCGGCTACATGCCTCTGAACTGTAAAGGCTACATTGTGGCGGACAATCTGTCCTTTTACAAAAATGTGACTTATTACTTATAGTATTTTTCCATTACAATACCACGGGTCAATTCCATGGGTGAATGAATACCATGGGTGGATTTTACAATACCACAGGCGAATGCCATTTACAATACCAAGGGTAAATTCCATGGGTCAATGATTACTATGGGTGGATGAACACCATGGGTTGATGCCATTTCCATTTGGATCATTCTTCTTGTCAACATTATAGGTGTAGCCAAATGCATTCACTACATGGCCAATACCTTTACTTTCTTTAGGTACTGCAGGTTGTTTTGCTTCTTCTATAGGTTTTTCTTTCTCATATGCTAATATAGAATCCACAATGTGTGCGACCAAAGATTCCATGTTGTGGTTCCACTGTGGACATGTCTTTTCTTAGTGATATTCCTCTTGGAAAGAACAATAATTATTTGTGTCGATACTTTCTATATTCGTCACAACATTCAAGCTCTGGAAAAAGTTGGCAAGTTGATTGTTGTTGTTATTATTATTCCTTTGAAAAGGGAAAGACTTGGAACACTTTTTGTTTGTAGAAATCTCACCTGACCTCTTCTTTATTTTTTATATTTCATTGGTAAGCGTCTTCACCATCCTGGTCAAGCTTTTAATATCTGACGATTCCTTTTATTTAGCCTTACTAGAAGAAATATGAGACTTTCTACTAGTTGCTTTAGAGTCCTTTGGTTTTTCATCATCAGTAATGAATTTGATAGCATGCAAGTCCTTCTCGACAGCGATTGCCTCTATAAAGTTTAATGCCAATGTTCCCTTTGCATCTCTTTTAAAAAATTGATAAACGTAACCTGATTATAATAATTGATAGTAATTAAATCGTGTGGTTGCATGCCCAGGGGAAACGTATTCAATATATGGTTGAATATTTGATTAAAACCTTTCAATTTCTCTTTTTCCCCCATTTTACTATTTCTGAACTCTTTTAATAACATGGAAGGAGTTTTGTCATCAATGAATTTCTCTAGAAATATCTTCTTGTACTCCCTCCAACTTTGCACTGAATTGGAAGGTAGACTATGGTACCATGTTGTTTCTCTACCTTCCAATGTATAAGGAAATATTATGCAAGAAACATCATTGTACCTTACCTCTAACATCCGTAGATGCATATAGAAGTCATCAATGTGAACTTATTCCTTTGTCTTCTTGTATGGATCGAACTTTGATAACATCTTTTATGTATGCCTAGGCATCTTATCAAGAATGTATCAAAGAGAAAAAGGACCTTGGGCCATCCAGTCTAAGTCCTAGTCAATCATTTCTTTGTCTCTATGCTCCTATTCCTTTTTAGAATTTAAGGAACCTTCTCCTTCATTGTCTAATACATCAAAGATGTCCTCAGAAAGAACAATGGCATCTCATACCCTTCTTTAAGAGGTGAAAGTTGATCTTGATGCACTGAATTTTCTGTGGATTCTGCTAACTCTTCAAGCATAGAAAAAACTAAATCTTCCACTATAGAAACTAATATATTGGAACAATTTTTTTCTTTATTCTTTGGAAAATGGCGGAGATTCTGTGCTCCGAGAACCAATTCAGTGGCCTTTGTGAACCAATGGGTTATAGGTCGAAGTGCCTAGGTTTGTTTTTGTGTAACTTCATACGTCAACTCCAACCCAGGCGGAGAATATCTGCCTACTTCAGGAATACGAATCGAACTAGTGCTTGAAATGTTACTACATTATCCAGAAGAAGAATGATTTAGGTGTGTGGAGTTATTAGCCATAAAAATCTGGTCACCCTCCTTCTAGTGCCATAATGTTGATAGTGTTGGATACTGCCAACATACAGGGGATCTCCCTGATATAAGGTCACAACTAGACCTCATATCATTTGGTGTAGTAGTCACATATGGAATATGGCCCTATTTTTGTTTACTTAAATATATGCCTTGACTTTAGCTATCAGCACGAGAGAGAAGTACAAATTTCATTTTGAATGAGAAAGAGTGTACCTTGTGAATGTTTGATTGTAGATGTATCAAGGTTCTCTTACTGTGGAGGGAAAAATAAAGTGAGCCACTAAGATAAAAGTAATAGCACTACCCTGATGGAGGAACACATGAAAGAGAAAGGCTAGTATAACATCAAGTGAAATAGTTCACAAGGATGCAATGATCATTAGAAACATAACACCACGTTTCCAATAAGTAAGCATTGATTTCACTGAAATAGTTCAATTACTCCAGTACGGATGAAGGCAAACATGATCTATAAACATTCAAAGAATAGTCTTAGAAACATTCACAATCCATGTGTGAAAATGTGTTGTCCTCGAGGGCTTCGATATTAAGCAAAATTCCCAAGACACATAAATACAATGAACATCACTACCTCCAATAGTGGAGCATGAGAGCCACTACTTTCTCCCCAAAACTATTAACTTTGTCTCTCTAATGCCTTGTGGGAGAAGCTAAGGTTAAAATTCCTTTACATGAGAAATGAGGATCCTTTTATAACTTGAGGCATGACCTTTCACATCCTCATGACTCTTGGCCTTCCAACTTCTATTTACCTTTGGAATTATACAACCTTTAGAGTTCCAAATGAATTTTGGAATTACATATGACTTTTGGTATTACATGTCCCTTGGAATTCCATGAATGTTTAGTTCATACATGACTCTTGGAATTTCACTTATTACAATAATACATCATGAATTTCACTTATGTGATTTTGCCGAAATTATTTTCATAAACAAGATTATGGATCACAGAAGTTTGAATTCCTTAATACATCATGACTTACACATCATCATATTATGAGAACATGACATGTCACTATCTTTGATGACTAGGACTAATAGTGAATTATGACATGGAATTTATCTAGTGGTGACATGGTTTCCACTTGTATCTTCATTCTTCATTCAACTTCAATCATTGATGTCCTCACCATACAAAGGATATTTTATCTAATAGATTCTTTGATATAATGGAGTCTTTGACGTGCTTTGATCATCAAGATTCAAGTGTATTCTTCATTCTTTCCATGCTTCCTTTGTTTGTTTTATTTTACCAATCTTCCTCATGTGTGATTATCATGCTATTCTTGGCAAACCTCTATCTACAATCATTCACAGAAAGTAACCATAAGCCTAAAAATCTCCTATTCTACCATGTTCTATGTATATTTTTGGTTCATTCCTTTTCAGTGCACTCAAGAGGGACAAAAGGAGCTTCTAGGTGCATGGGTGCACTTTGAAAGGTTGAAGGGCTAAAGGGGAAAGGATTTGGGTCTTAGGGATGCGATCATGCACTCAAGAGAGGGAGCCAACCAAGGCAGAGTGCATGGCACAAGTACGAAGGATGAAGATGAATGCTTGAGGCTTCCCAAATGTGCTATACACTCAAGGGAGAGATGGAGAGTACAAGGTGCACTCCTAAAGGCAAAGGATGAAGGCTTTAGGCTATTGGGGTGCACTTATGCACTCAAGAGTCTCAGGAGGGTGCAAGGAACCCTCCTGAATGTTGAAGGTTGATGCTTCATGCCTTCAAAATGCAGTGATGAACTTAAAGGGTCCAAGAGGGCACATGGTGCATTATCGAAGGTTGGTGGGTTGGGATTTAGGCCTTCAAGGTGCTCAAGGAGGGTTCACTTCTTCGAGTCGAGGGAGTGCACTCAAGGAAGACTAAGTCTCTTAAAGGTCACAATTTGGAGCAAGGAAGGGAAAGTAGGCTTAAGGAGTGTGCTTTGTGCTCTTGGAGGGCACAGGGCACACTTCTGAATAGTGAAGGATTCATGATAAAGGCTTCAGAGTGTTCTCATGCGCTCTTGGCCTCAATGGGTCATCTTTTAACCAAATAGTTTTCTTAGTCTGGTATATAGGTTAAGGGGAAAACAAGATGAGTTTTAGACATAAAACCATGTGTGACACATACCAACTCATCATGAAAACTTAGACAAACTTGAACAATGATAAATAAACATCAAAACGTCACTTTGTACACATTCCCCAACTATAACGAGTGAAGTGTGTTTGGCTACGACCCAAAAGTGTCGTTTTACAACAACAAAGATGTTACGACCATGAAATGCACCTAAAGATGTTTTTATCAGTGCGAAAAAACTTGAGACCATCGAAGGACACTTGAAGCACATAGGATAACATGAGATGATATTTGATGAATAAAGAGACACTAGGTATGATGGTGATGGTATTCTCCAAAATTCAAATGTAGTGAAATTTTGGAGGGTGTTGTAGTAATGGCAATAGAAGGAAAGGATGGAACAATATCCTTTGGAAATGATGGATTCATAAACTTTAAAGAAACATTCACAGTCAAGATTGGAGGCAAGGATGCTACAAAAAAGGATGTGATTCTCATTGAAAATATGAATCATAATCTATTAAGCGTAAGTCAAATGTGCAATCAGGGACACACACTACTCTTTAACTCAAAGAAATGTGTAATCAAGAGAGAGAAATCCAGAAATCTAGTGGCAACTATAACTAGGACTTCAAGTGACATATACAATTTGTTAATAACTAGTGGAAATTATTACCAAAGGTTGTTTCTTGTAAAAAGAAGATAAATTTGGCTCTACAAAAAACAAATGGGACACATAAAATTTGACGACCTTGTCAGAATTAGTAAAAAGGAGGTTATGAGAAAAATACTACAGATTTCGAAACCAACTAGCACTACAAGTAAACATTGTTGGCATGGAGAATAGATAAGAGTTGAATTTAAAACAAAGGAGAATTCCATGTCAAAATCATTGGAATTGGTACACGTTGATCTATGTGGACCAATGAAGAAAAAAGGACTAGATGATGAATAAATGTAGAATACTAAACACAATTAACACACATAAAGAAATACCCAAAACATAGAAATGGTGGAAAAGGCGAGAGCCTCAATTTATTCCTCTAATTCTCATTCTCATGTACAAATAATGATAATAGTGCAAATAAATACATGACGAAGTTTGTCTCAAGATAGTGCATCTATCTTGAACAAACTTGTTTGAGATATTTTGTCAACAAAACACTAATCTAGGAGAACTAGTTGGAGAGAATCTCTCATCCTAACTAAACTTCCTAGTTTGAGGAACTAACTCCTAATTCTCAAGATTTGATTTATTTAATTATAATTTGGATTTACAGTTTTTTATTATGAGAGCGAGGCTAACATTCCCCCCCTCTATGATAAATCCAAAATAAGAACAAGGAACCATCTTCCAAGTTCTCAAGTTGATCCTAAAAACATTGCCTGAAAAACCGCCAAAGTTGGATGCTGTAGAAACTACAATATGAAGAGACCACGAGTTAGCTACATGTTTGATTCATCTCTGAATGTCTCTTGACAACTCCATCACATGCCAAGTTGCAAAAGGATCCAATTTTCCTTTGCTTGAAATTAGCATCCCGTGTCCGCTGAAAAAAATTGATGAACGCCCACTGGTCTATTTGTTTGTCCATTGAAAAAAGTTGATGAACGCCCATTGGTGAATCTATTGATGATGATTGCCCACTGGTTGATGAAATTGAAAAACAACTCACTCTTTCTTTTGCTGTGCTTGAAAACTGCTCACTGCTAACTTTGTTGTTGATCACCCACTGGCGAATTTGTTGATGCTCACTCACTAATGAAAATGCCCATTGGATGCTTCACTGATGTTGTTGAAACTTTCACTCTGACAACCACTGTCAATTTCATTAACATTTTCCCCCCTTTGCCAACTAAAAGGAGAGAAAATCTTCTTCAAATTATTTCTGAACTCCCCACTTTAGGTGTAGGAGTGTTTCACTGGTGTACTCCCCCGTTCAACTGCACACGAGTACCATCTTCATTTTTACTGTTGGCTGCAATATGTGTGAGTGAATTCAATTGTAAAAATTATACAATCTTTTGACCGTGGATGACCATTCCCAGGGATCAATCCATGAATAATTGATCTTCAATCTAGTTGATTGTTGTTGTCTGCTACATTGTGCTGATGAATGATTTGACTTGCCACAATGATGACAAGGATGGAGATCAAAACACTGATCTTCTAGATGACCGGTTTTTTTACAATGAAGGCATTTTGGTTTGAATGAAACTTTAGTTTGCATGTATTTTTGTTTGTCTTCAACTTTCTTAGAACTATCCAATGTGATTTATGCAAGAAACCCTACACTGACAAACTTAATGGGCCTTGAATAATCTAGGGTATGCAATTTGGCATCATCTTTGACATATCCTAAGCCTTGTTGATTTATGTTACTTTGGATTTCTTCCCATGGCTTGATGATTGGTTTGGAAGAAAGTTGAACTAGATCAAGGACCACTTTGACACTTGAAGTTGGTTGGATCAGTGACTTGGAATCATCAGCTATATTTGTATTGTTCAAATACTTGGAAGCATCACTCTTCTCTAGAAACTCAGTTCTTTGTAGTTGTGACTCCAGTTCTAGGAAATCAATCATTTCATGTGCATGTTGAATATGCACTTGAATATCAGCAAGAGTTGTCTTCCTGATGTTCACCATGTCGCTAGCTGATGATAAAATCAAATTGTTAAGAATTTGTGACAGTTGAATGTGTGTCGCATGTAGGTTTTAACCCCGTATATAAATTAGCTGCATACGAATTCTAAATCACAGAAAAATAAACAATGCGAGAGCATAACACATAAAAACAAATATGCACAGAGATTTTCCCCTGGATCCCAAAACCGGGACTACCAGCTTGATTTTTCATTATATTCCTTTCAATGTTACAATACATATTTATACATGCCGAAGCATCCAATACCATGGACCAAAAGCCTTCACGTCCAATAACATGGACCAAAAAACCATCCCATCCAATACCATGGACCGAAAACAATCGCGTCTAAAAAACATGTGCGAAAATCATGCACAAAACCATAGGTGGGTCCGCCCAACCTAACATAGGGTCCAAAACCAAAATTTTCCAGGGCACTGCCTCGGACCCCATAAAGTGGGGTTACAGGTACCCCTCAAACCCCCTGTTAACTATGTGGAAAGAATATAACACAACCCAACAAAAGGAACTAAATCCTAATCCTCTCTGAATTAGGCAGATATAGATCTAACCCAACCGAAAGAAAGATATTTAAAGTATGGGGATTTAAATATGTCTGTCTTATAATGAATATCAAGCTAACAAAGTAGTTCAATTAACTGACATTATGAATACCAAACACATCGTATTTAGGAACCTCTTAACTGAAATAATCAACCAACAACACTCAAGAAGAAGTTCGCAGAATGATTTTGATCATTTAATCAGTAACTTGAATAATTAAACAATAATATGTGGAAAAAGTTCACAACATGTCGATATTTATTAAACCATTATTAAAAGACATATTTCTGAGTAAGTAGTTACTCATAAATCAGAATTCATCCCATAAGAGCAAAGATAAATAATAGCATAAAATAGAGACAAATTACCCATACTGACAAAAGTGCACAAATATGAAAGTAAATTGACACATTCATGTCATCATAAAATGAAACCAGCATCTAAAATAATGGTATTATAAATACCAATTTATTGAATCCATTTCTCCAGCTCCGGTCTCTAATAGTCCTTTACAATACTTGAATTTTTGTTGTCAAAACAAGAGCCACAATATTGAAAACTCTGCCCTTCATACATAATTCAGAATGTAAAAGAAAAATCCTCAATAATCCCCATATCTGAGTTTTTTACTCCTCCCACCTACAACTCTAAATCCCTATTACAGAAGTGATTTTAGAATTCTAGAATTGTAGAGGAGAAAAGCCCTTATTACATTCTACAATATGTTATTTATAATATTTACAAAGGAATTCAAACTCGGAAAGTTTGTTGAAGAAGAAATATGTTTAATCAATTTTTATTGGCTCAAAATTCCATTCTTGTATTGCTGGAGTATTTTCATTGATTGATATTCTTTTCTCTTCATCTCTTCAACTGTTTTCCTGTAAAATCAAATCAAAACAAAATTAAAATGCAAAAATAAAATCAAAATGTCAAATCTGGAATTAAAGCAAATCTAACCAAATTCAATTAAATAAATAATTGAAAAGAAAATCTAAGTTTTCTATTGATGCCTATGATGATTTAGTTGGCCAAGGATATCATTGACAAATGGATTTGCATTCAAAAGAGGCTTGGGCAAATGAAAATGCAGAAAATAAAACTCGAGAAAATTAGTTTTATTCAAAATTTGGAGCTTGATAATTTGCTGGATTTTAGACCCAATAAATGAGCAAATATGTTAATGAAACCTCCTCAGAAATGTTCTCCGTGATTTATCTTTCCAATGAGCGTCATGGGCCTCATTTGGCCAAGTAAAACTTGCTCTATGAGTCTTCAAAGTTGATAAGTCAAATCTGACAGAACTCTGAAAATTTTGTTGCTTACTCTAAAAATCTAAATTTTTTGATTAAATTTTATTTCTAAATTAAAGTGTTGTTATTAATTAATTAATACAATTAATTATATTGATTATTAATTCTTAATTAATGATTAACTAATTTAAAATAAAAAAATTTATAAAATTCAATTAATTAATTAAAATAATATTATAATTAATATTAATAATAATAAGTAAATTATAATCAATATATAATTTTATAATATTAATATATATATATGAATTAATTTAATCTTTTAAAATCACAAAATAAAAGTTCGTGTATTAGTGTGAGTATGAGGAGGGTGGAGAGTATAGAGATAGTGGAGTGATAGGGAGTGGAGGGAGGTGAGGGTGATGGTGATGGTGAGGCGAGTGAGGTGGATGGATAAGGGACGAGAGTGATGTGAGGTGATGTAGGTTTGGGAGGTATAAGGAGTGAGAAACTTAGGATATAAGAAAAATAATCATCGTATTTTTTTTGAATTGCATGTCGCATGTTTTAACATTGGCACGTAAAAACAAAAGATTTGAACAGAGAAATTCGAAAGCATGTGCTTTGAATCGGTCATTTGGTTTGGAGGATAGGTGAATATGATCGAGTAGACCCCATTCTATTTCCATCGAATAGGCTTCTTTAAAGAAAGGTCAAAGATACTATGACCTTTGATATTGGGAAAAGACGAATAGGAGTAGTTCAAAACCGTTATTCTGCTGAGGCAGATTATCGTCAGAACTTAATCAAAGGATCCATACATGCTAAAAGATGGAAAATGATGATATGGAATAGGGTACAATTGAATGTACATTCCCTTTTATTTTTGAAAAG